>JAUELO010000355.1:2273986-2286215 GCA_032357855.1 Amphibolips quercusostensackenii
GTGGTGCTGAGTAGATAATTTTTTATTTCAGACGAAACAATTTAAAATTAATATTGATACTAAGACTATACCAATACGATAATATACCGAAACGATACTATACTAATAAGATATTACACCGATAAGATACTATACCGATATGATACTAAACTGATACGATACTATACTGAAGGGCTGACGATTGCAATTGAATACAACATTTTATCTAAGTTTTGCTAAGTGAGTGATTTCTTTTTAAAGATGTAACAATTTAAAATTGATTCTGATACTAAGACTATACCTATACTATATTATACCAAAACTATACTATACCGATACTATACTATACAGATGCGATACAATACCGATGTGATACTATACCGATATGATGTTATACCGATACGATACCGTACCGCTACGATACTACAACAAATACGATACCATTACGACACTATACCGATACAATACTTTAATAAAGGGCTGACGATTGTTATTAATTACAACATTTTATCTGAGTAGTGCTGAGTGGATAATTTGCTTTTAAAGATGAAACAATTTGAAATTAATTTCAATACTTTGACTATACCGATACGATACCATACTGATACAATACTATAACAATACGATACTTTTTCGATATAATACTATACTGATATAATACTATATCGATATAATGCTGTACTGATACGATACTATACTGATACGATACCATACCGATACTTTACCGTTACCGTTACTATACTATACCGATACTTTACCGATACGATACTATAACGATGAAATACGATACTGATACGATACTCTACTGATACAATAGTTGAATTTTAAACTAAAAACGATACACTTTTTTACCAAAAATGAAACACTTGCAATTGCGTCTGGAAAAATTTATTTTTATTTTTAAAAAGTTTATAACAAAGTAGTTAAATTTTTAACCAAAGTGATAGATCTTCAACTAATGAAGCTACTTTTTCACACAATTTTTGAACTTTCAACCAAATAGTTTAATTTTGAATCAAGGACAATTATTTATTACCAAAAAAAGACAAATTTATAACAAAACGTATAAATTTGAAATTTAAAAAAAAGTAATTTTTAACCTAAAGAAACTAATATTCAACGAAATCAATTTTTAGTTAAATTTTTAGTGAAAAAGAATTAATTTTCAACCTACAGAATAACGAAGGTTCAAAAAAAAATTTTAATCTTTAACTGATAAAATTAATTTTTAACAAAATAGTTTCACTTTTAACGTACTATTTCAATTTTTAGTCGATGAAGATTTAAATTTTCTACTGAAAAAAATAACTTTTAATGCAAAAAGAGAAATTTTTAACAAAAAAGTTGAATTTTTTTAAAAGTTAATTTTCAACCAAATATTTGAATTTAAAATCAGAAAATAAATAAATTTTATAACAAAAATGAAATAGCTGGATTTTAAGTAAATAAAATTAATGTTGAACAAATTATTTAAAATTTAAAACAAAGTCACGAATTTTCAAATCAAATTACGAATTTGCAATAAACAAATATTTGAATTTTTCACCAAAATAAAATAATATTCAACAGAAAAAGGTAAATTATCAACAAAACAGTTGAATTTTCAAGCAAAAAAGACGATTTTTCTACAAAAAAGTGTAAATTTTAACAAAAAAGGTTAATTTTAAAGAAATTCTTGAATCTTCAAATAAAAATATGAATTACTAACCAAAAATTAAATAGTGAAATTCTCAGCTGAAAAAATTAAATTTTAACAACAGAAAAAGAAAATTTTTTAGCGAAAATAGTAGTTAAATTTAAAAAAAAAACCAACAATTGTCAGCTAAAATTTAAATTGTCAAATTTTAAGTCAAGAAAAGTAATTTTTAACAAAAAAATTAATTTAAAAAAAAATGATTTTATTCTTTAAACCAAAAAGGCATATTTTCTACAGAACATTTGAATTTCTAACCAAATATTTGAGTTTTTAAATAAAAAAGGTAACTAATATTATTACTAAACACAGACATCGTTAAATTTTTAAATAATAAAATTAATTTTTGACAAAAAAAAAACGAATTTAAATCAAAATTAACCAATTACTTAAATTTTCAATCAAAGACATGCATTTTTAACAAAATGATGAATCTTTAACAACAAAATTATTTTAAACAAAGGAATAACAAAGTTGCAACAAATTGGTCGAATTTTCAAACAAAAAAGATTAAAATCCAAATTTTTATCCAAAAAGATAAATTTTTAATGAAAAATAAAATAGGTGAAGTTTTACCGAGAAAAGATAATTTTTAACAAATGGAAAAAATAAATTTTCAAAAAATAATAAAACTTCAATCAATAAAATGAATCTTTAACAAAGTAGGTCAATTTTAACAAACTATTTTAATTTTCTGATAGAAATTTGTTACCAAAAAGAGGAATTTTTTTAAAACAGTTAAATTTTCAACAACAAAAATTGTTAATTTTTAACCAAATAGTTAAATTTCCAAAAAAGAAAAATAAATTTTTGATAAAAAATTAAAAAGTTTAATTTTCATGCAATAATATAAATTTTCAACAAAAAGAAGTGAATTCTTAACAAATTATTGAAATTCTCAACCAAAGACATGAATTTTGAACTTAAATGATAAATCTTCAACCACAACAAAATTATTTTTAACAACGTAGGTCAACTTTCAACAAACTATTTGAATTTTCAAATAAAAACTTTTTGCCGAAAAGAGAAATTTTTTTCACAAATGGTAAATTTTCAACAACAAAAATTAATTTTCAACCAAACAGTTGAATTCTCAAATGAAAAAAATTAATTCTCAATGAATAATGAAAAAGTTGAATTTTTAACGAAAAATGATTAATCTCAACATAAAAAAAAATTATTTGAATTTTCTACTAAAAATTTTTTACAAAAAAGACGAATTTTTCTCAAAATAGTTAAATTATCACAAAAAAAAAAATTAATTTTTGACCAAACAGTTAAATTTTTAAATAAAAAAAGTAAATTGTCACTGAAATATAAGATAGTTAAATTTTTAACGAAAAACTATAATTTTTAAAAAACAAAAAAAGTGAATTTTCAACAAAATAGTTAAATCTTTAATCAATAAAATGAATCTTTAACAAAGTAGGTCAACTTTTAACACATTATTTGGAATTACTACTAATAAATTTTTATTAAAAAGACGAATTTTTGTCAAGACAGTTGAATTTTCAAAGAAAAAAAATTAATTTTCAGACAAATAGTTGAATTTTTAAATAAAAAAATTAAAGTCACGATTAAATATATAATAGTTCAATTTTAAACAAAAAACTATACTTTTTAACAAACAAAAAAAAATCAACTATCAATGAAAAATAAAAGAATTAAATTTTAAACGTAAAACAATAATTTGTAACAAACAAAAATTAATTTTCAACAAAATATTTCAATCTTCAATTGATGAAGTGAAAATTTAACAAAGTAGCTTCAGATTTTAAAAAACTATTTGAATTTACCATTACAAAGATTTTCTACCAAAAAGAAAAATTTTTCTCAAAACAGTTAAATTTTCAAAAAGAAATTTTAATTTCAACAAGATAGTTGAATATAATAATAAAAATAATAAAAATAGTTTAATCATCAATCAAAAAAATGAATCTTTAAAAAAAATTTGAATTTTCTACTAAAAATTTTTCACAAAAAGGCGTTTTTTTTCAAAATAGTTAAATTTTTAAATAAACAAGATAAGTTATCAATTATTTTCTTCTCAAAAAAGACGAATTTTTAATGAAACATCACAACTTTCTACAAAAAATTTCAATTTTAGCCAAATAGTTGAATTTTTAAATAAAAAAGATAAATAAAAAAAATTAAATAGTAAAATTTGCAGCTAGGAAAATTAATTTAAAAAAAATTATAACAAATAATTTAAATTTTCAACGAAGTACATGAATTTTTAACTAAACTGATTAATCTTTAAGGACAAAAAAATTATTGTTAACAAAGGAGTTCAAGTTTCAGCCAAGTTTTTGAATTTCTAATAAAGAAATATTTAAATTTATTATAAAAATAAAATAATCTTCAACCTGAGAAGACCGAATTTTCATCAAAAATTTTTTTATTTTCAACCCATGAAATGAACGTTTCAATAACAAAATAAATGTTTAAAAAATACTTGAATCCTTAAACAATGAAATCAATTTTTAACAGAGTGATTTGACTTTCAACAAAGTATTTGAATTTTTAATTGATAAAATTCAAATTTTCTACTGAAAAAAAAATGATTTTTAATGCAAAAAGACCAATTTTCCGCAAAAAATTCGAATTTTAAACAAAAAGTTAGTTTTCAACCAAACAGTTTATTTAATAACAATACATAAGTTTTTAACTAAGTATGATATAAAAAAATTTTTATTTGTTAAAATTAATTTTAAAGAAATTGATTGAAATGCTATCCAAACTGATGAATTTTAAAATAAAATTATGAATTTAAAAAAAAAAATGAATTTTTAATTGAAATTATGAATATAAAAATAAAATTATGAATCTTCAAAACAAAAGAATTATTTTTAACAATGGAGTTCGACTTCCACCGAATATTTGAATTTTCAGTAAGTGAAATTTTTAACAAAAAAGTTACATTTTAACCGCATAGTTGAATTATCAAGTAAAAAATATAAGTTTTAAAAAAAACGAGAAATATTTCAATTTTCAGCTGAAAATATTACTTTCAAGAAAAAAACAGAAAAATGTTCTACATATTATTAAAAATCCTCCCAAAAAAAATTAATTCTGAACTAAATTGATGAATCTTCAAAAACAAAAGAATTATTTTTAACAAAGGATATTAATTTTTTTCACCAAAATCAAATAATTTTTACCCAAAAAGACGAATTTTTAATAAAACAGTTACATTTTTAAGCCAAAAAGACGAATTATTCAGGAAACAGGTGAGTTGACCACAAAGAAGTTAATTCTTTACCAAAAAGTTGAATTTTTAAATAAAAAAGATAAATTTTTAACAAAAACTTAATAGTACAATTTTTATCTAAAAAAAACTTAATTTTCCACAGGAAAAAAAAACAAATTTTGAACAAATTATATAAATTTCTAACGATATACATGAATTTTCAAATAAAATAATAAATCTTCAACAACAAAAGAATTATTTTTAACAAAGGAGTTCGACCTTAAACAAATATTTGAATTCTTTACAAAAAAATATTTGAATTTTTCACCAAAATAAAATAATTGTTCACACAAAGAAAAATATTTTTGATGAAACAGTAGAATTTTTAAGCCAAACAGTTGAATTTTCAAATAAAAAATACAAATTTTTAACAAAAAGTGAAATAGTATAATTTTCAGCCAAAATATTAATTTTTAAGAAAAAAAAAATTTTAAACATATTATTGAAATTTGTAATAAAAGAAATTCATTTTAAACTAAACTGATAAATCTTTAAGAAGAAGAAAATTATTTTTAACAAAGGATGTCGACTCTAAACAAATATTTGAATTTTTAATAAAAAAAATATTTGAATTTTTTACTAAAATAAAATAATTTTCCACCCAAGAAGACAAATTTTTAATAAAAAAGTTAAATTTATAAGCTAAAAAGAAAAAATTTCAAATAAGAGTTAAGTTGATCACAAAGAAGTAATTGTTTAACAAACAGTTGAGTTCTTAACTAGAAGCGATTAATAAATTTCCATTCAGAAATATAAAATGAAAATTTATTAATTAAATAAAATTAGAAAACAAAAAATTTTCAACCAAAATTATTAGTCTTTAAAAAATAAAATGAATTTTTATTAAAGTATCAGGTCAAATTTTGATTAACTCGTATTATTTTCAACCAAAAATCAATGAAAAAATTAAAATAAACAAATTTCATTTCAATCAAAATTATTTTAAATATTACTAAATAATTTATAAATCATAATAATTAATAAATAATTTATAATTTTTAATAATTACAAATAATTAATAAAAAACTAATAATTGTGGAAGAAGGATCATTTAATGAACTCTATTTAAAAAGAAATTTGATATTTTTCTGATTCAGTGTGACGAATCTGAGGGCGAGGATTCTTGACAGACTTGCGGCTTGAGTAAAGCGCAGGGTAGAAAAACTATGAACGAAATGACTGCCCGCATCCGAGAACGTTTAGGGGGGGGGGGGGGGAGCACCTGCGCGAGAGTCAACCCCTTTCCAACGCATGCTCCAACTAAAATAAACCCTTCCGCCACCCTTGCGCCACCCTTCCGCCACCCTACCGAGGTTTGACTCTCGATGCGATTGGAAATAAGATTCACTGGTCGACCAAAGTGGCTCTACTTATTTTTCGAGCCCCTCTTGAGGTCCTCAGGGGCTTTGTAAATATATACAGATCGATAAATAATTCAGGGTCGTGTTAGTTTCTCAAATACTCATCTCCCCATTTATCGATGACATCATATTATACTTCTGATTGATGAGGTATTTACTTTAAAAAAGATTAGACATTTAAAAAGGGCTCTAGTAGGGCTCTGACGAGTTTCCCCTATTTGTGATCGGGCTCTAGTAAGGAAAACTAGACGGGCCCTATCGGGAACGTAACGATTTGGTGATGTGGGCCCCACTAGACTTTCTAGTAGGGTGATAGTGGGGGTAATGTATGGACAACCAAGAGAAGGGCCCCTTGCAAGTCCCATTTTCGATTTAACTTATTGGTATGAATATAATTGTTTAATAAAATTTAAATGTAGAGAACATTGATGATTTTTAATAGAAGTTTAATGACTAATAATTATTAACTGATTAATATTAATTAATTTTAATAATGATTAATTTATTATTAAATAATTAGTTATAAATTTATTATTTATAATGACTCATTAATTGATATTATTTTCTGCATCTGAAACTAATCTTGATTTTTTCGTCTTGTAAAGCATTGAACTCCTTACTAGAACCTGACAGGGCCCCCACCAGTTTTTTCAAAACAAAATACTTGAAATAACAGATTACTTAAATTTTTAAAAAAATAATTACATTTTCAAAAAATAATTAAATTTTCAACCTAAAAAGATGAAATCTCAATAAAATAAGTGTAATATTGATATTTTAATCAAAAAGATAAAATTTTATTTAAAAAAAAATGAATTTTAAAACCAAAAAGACAAATTTTCAACAAATAAAGGTTTTTCAGTCAATAGAAAAAAATTTCACCTAAATTGTTAAACCTTTAAGCCAATAAACAAATTTTCTGTACAAAAATTAAATTTTCAAAAAGAAAACATGAATTTTTATTTTTTTTTTTTTAATAATAATTTTCAGCAAAATAGTTACATTTTCAACCAAAGAGATAAACTTTAATTTTTGATTAAAAAATAACAGTTTTCAACAAAATAATTAAACTTTTAACCAAAGAGATGAATTTTGAACTAAAAATATAAATCATCAACAGCAACATTATTTCTTTAAAAAGTGGTTCAACCAAAATTATCAAACAAAATAGTTAAATCCTCAAGCAAAGAAAATTAATTTTTTAATAAATAGTTGCTTTTTTATTGAAGAAAGATGAAGTTTCTACTACAACGGATTAATTTTTAAATCAAAAAAATAAATTTTCAAATAAAAAAATACACATTTTTTAAAAAATAGTTGAATTTTTATCCAAAAACGATTTCAGTTCACTTTTTAAAGCCAAAATATGAATTTTCAACAACAAGTAGAAAATTTTCACTAAAACAGTTGAATTTTTAACAAAACATTTGAATTTTCGACTAAACATTTGAATTTGTATAAAAAAAATACCATTCTTACTAAAATTGATGAATTTTTTAATTAAAAATTTTTTTCTCAAGTATAGCTGAACTTTCACCAAAAAAAAATAGTTTAATCTACTTTTTAAAACCAAAATTAAACTTTAAACAAAAAGTAAATTTTCTAAAAAAATAGTTAAATTTTCAACCAAAAAGGATGACTTTCTCAGAAAATTGTTGAATTTTTAACCAAACAGTTGCATTTTTAATGCAATTTCTACTAAAATAGAAGAATTTTTTTGATTAATTAAAAAAACGTAATAGTTGAATCTTTATCTAAAAAAGAATTTAGGTTGAATTTTCAACATAAAAATATGAGTTTTAAATAAAAAATAAATTTTCTACAACTATACTTGAATTTTAAAGCCAAAAAGACGAATTTTCAATAAAACAGGAAAATTTGTAACCAAAAAGTGGAATTTTTAGAAAGATGCGATTCCTACTAAAATATCAGAATTTTTTTAATTACAAAAAAAATTGTTTTAAATAATTCAATTTTTCATTTAAGAAAGATTTTAGTTTGACTTTGCAACATCAAAAAATGAGTTTCAAACAAAAAAGTAAATTTTCCACAAAGATAATTGAATTTTCAACCCAAACAGACGAATTTTCAACAAAAAAGGATGACTTTTAAACAAAATTGATATTTTTTATCTAAAGAGTTATATTTTTGTCCAAAAAAGATGCAATTTCTACTAAAATATATGAATTTTGAAATAAAATAAAAAATTTTCAAAAAAAAAATAGTTGCATTTTCAACATAAGATGAATTTTCAACTAAGTAGTCTAATTTTCAAACAAAAAAGATTAATTTTTAACCTAGAAGGATAAATTTTCTATCAAAATAGTTGAATTTACAACAAAATAGAATTAATTTTATAACAAAATAGTGGAATTTTCAAATAAAACAGTTTAGTTTTTTAACTACAAATTTGAATCATTAGTGAAATAGTTGAATTAAAAAAAAAATTAATTATACACTAAGCAGTTTTATTTACAACTAAATAGTTAAACTTTTAAGCAAAATAAACAAATTATGAAAAAAATAGTTGAATTTTCAGACTACAGAAATAAATTATCATCAAAATAGTTGAATTTTATAAGAAATTATATTAAATTTTAACCAAAAACAGTTGAATTTTCAAAAAAAAATGTTTACTTTTTAAGCCAAGAAGAATTTTGTAGAAAGCAGTTGGATTTTTAATTCAAAAAGCGAATTTTCAACAAAATAGTTTAATTTTCGAACAAAAAGGATTCACCTTTAATCAAAACAGTCTTATTTTTTAACAAATATTTGAATCTTCAAGCCAAAAAAAAAAATTTTTTAGAAGCAAGTCGAATTTTCTTTAAAAAAATATAAATTTTCAACAAGAGAGTTAAATTTTCAAACAAAATTGATGAATTTTCACGAAATTAGCTAAACTGTAATAAAATATTTAAACTTTTGACAAAACAGTTAAATTTTCGATTAAAAAGAAGTATTTCTCATCAAATAATTGAATTTTACAAAAAAAAATAATTTTTCACTTAATAGTTGAATTTGAAAAAAAAAAAATTTCAACGAAAAATGTAATAGTGAAAGTTGCAGATAAAAAAATTACTTTATAACAAAAAAAAAACGAATTCTTAACAAATTATCTAAATTTTAAACCAAAGGCAGAAATTTTCAACCAAAATGATGAATCTTTAATAATAATTCAATTATTTTTAACAATGAGGTTCTACTTTTAAAAATTCAACAATTGAATTTTAAGTAAATAAATATTTGAATTTTAAGTAAATGAATATTTGAATTTTCTTCAAAAATAAAATGATTTTTGATCCAAAAAATATTAATTTTTAACGAAATAGTTAGATAGTCAAAAAAAAGATGTTTTTTAAATAGTTGTTTCAACTTCAACATAATATTAAAATTTTTAGCAAAACAGTCAAGTCGATGAAAAAGAAGTGTTTCCCACCAAATAGTTAAATTTTCCAAAAAAAAAGGTTAATTTCCCACCAAATAGTAGAATTTTTAAACAAAAAAGATAAATTTTCAATCAAAAATGGAATAGTTTAATTTGCTGTTGAAAAAATTACTTTAAAACAAAAAAAAAAGAATTTTCAACAAATTATCTAAATTTCGAACCAAAGGCAGAAATTTTCAATTAAAATGATTAATCTTTAATAATAATTTAATATATTTTTAACAAAGGAGTTCTACTTTTAAAAATTTTGACAATTGAATTCTTTGTAAACAAATATTTGAATTTTCTACCAGAAAAGTTGCATTTTTAGAAATATGTAATTTCTTCTAAAATAGATAATTCAAAAAAAAATTTATTAATTTTTTTAAATAGTTGAATTTTCGTCAAAAAAATATTTCAGTTTGCATTTCAACACCAAAATATGACTTAAATAGATGAATTTTTGAAATAAAAAAACAAAATTTTATTTATAATAATAGTTAAATTCTTATCTGAAAAAGATTTCAATTTGCATTTCAACATCAAAATATGAGTTGCATTTTCAGAAATATGCAATTCCTACCAAAATCGATGAATTTCGAAACTAAAAAAAAAATAAAGAAATTGTTGAATTTTCATCCAAAAAAGATTTCAGTTTGCTTTTTAATATCGAAAAATGAGTTTTGAATAAAAAGTACATTTTCTACAAAGATACTTGAATTTTCAACCCAAAAAGACAAATGTTCAATAAAACAGTTGTATTTTCAATTTTTAAAAATTAAAAAAAAATTATTATTATTATTTATTATTATTTTTTATTTTTATTATTTTGTTATTTCATTATTATATTATTTATTTTATGATTTTTTATTTCTTTATTATTAATATTATTTATATCATTATTATTATTTACTTACTAATTTTTCAGCCATGAAAAATGTAACAGTTAAATTTTTAACTAAAAATTATCAATTTTCAGCTAAGAATAAAACAGCTGAATATTTAGTTAAGAAAAGTCAATTTTCAGCCTTTAAAAACAACATTTTTGACAAGTCAGTTAAATTTACAACCAATAAAATTAATTTGTAAAAAAGTAGTTTAACTTTTAACAAAGTATTTGAATTTTCGATGAATAAATATTTGAATTTTCTGCCGAAATAAAATAATTTTCAACCCAAAAATAAATTTTCAACAAACCAGTTGGATTTTTAAACCAAAGAGACAAAAATTAAATAATTAAATTTTAAGTTAAAAAAAAGTTATTTTCAACCGAATAAAATATATTTTCAACCAAATATAATTTAATCTTCAACCGTTGAAATGAATTGTTAAGAATGTAGTTCAATTTTTGAACAAGTACTGAAATTTTTAACTTAAGAATGGCTTTTTAAGAAAATAGTTGAATTTTCAACAAAATATAAAATTTTCAACTAAATATAAAAAATGATAACCAAGAACGATTATTTTTTAATCAAACATATAACAGTGGACTTTTGAATTAAAAAAAACTTTCAATCGGATTTTTTTACTGGATTCTAATTATTCAATTTTGCATTAAAACAAAAAAAGGGAAAGTTTTCGAAAACAGGGGAAAAATAGGAATTCTTTAAAAAACTAAGAAAAATTTTTTATAAATTTAAAATACCATCATCAACTCAGAAACAATTATAGAATAAAATAATTTATATTTTATAATATTATACAATATAATATTGTTATAATATTTTCTTATAGTATCAGTAATTATAAACTTCAGCCAAATGAATTATTTCTCAATCATAAATCGAGAACCCGTCACAAATCTCTTTTCTGTATCAACCCTCTGATGGTAAATAACCTTTTTTTTCTCCAAGTAATAAAAAAACTGCCAAATACTATCTCCCTTACTCTATAAAAAAAACTACCCCTATTTGCAATCAGAATCACCTTTACCTCCTAATCTGATAATATCCCAACAAAGCACTTCCACCATAAAAAAAAAGAATACAAATGACAAAATCCATCTCAAATCATGAAAAATTGCATCTCCACCCCTATGCATCCGCATTAGCATCAGCATCACATCAAATCGAAGGTCGCATTCATCCCAGCTTTCCGATCGTCCCGTTGAAGTCACCGATACTTCCAATATCTCCTATACTCTATAGGACATCCCGATAGCCGTTCCGTGGTGATTCCCGGGGGAGCGAAGGGAACGGAGGGGTTGATCGGAACGGGTGGGAGAAAGTCGCATCGCATCTCCCGGTGAGTCTCCAAGTGGGGGAAACCACCCCCGCGTGCCACTCCTCTTATTTCGCTTCCAAGCCGCGGCACGGCGCCACCGTCCGGCCGACACTCACGCTTTCCCTCAGACCAGCCCGCGCAACTACTGTCCTCCCACCATTCGAATTTCCATCCCTGAGTCTCGAACCCTCAAATCTTCCGCCCCCGCAACCACCCATCCTCAATCCTTTACCACACATCTACCCCCTCTTAATTAAAAAAAAAAAAATGGTTATTTCCTTCAAGTGAAAACCGACTCG
>JAUELO010000355.1:2336333-2349301 GCA_032357855.1 Amphibolips quercusostensackenii
AATTTGCCCAAAAAAATGAAAGATTCCTTGTAAAGAGGTAGGCTTCTCGATTGTAGGATCGTCGCCGGATCGAATCGATAAGTGCCGATTGATCCGGGTCAGAGTGTAGGGACCTTGACGGCAATTGTAACCATCAATTTTGAAGTACGAGAGCAAGAAGCGAGGCGAAACGAAGAACCGATCGTCGATCGCGGCTCGATCCTTATTGCTTATTGTGGGTATACCTGTGTATTCTTAGCAGAGCCTCCGGCTTGAAAAGAAAGAGGATTATAATCGATCTTCGATGATCGTTGGGTCAGGCTGCTGCCAGTAGCCATCCTAATGATAGTGCCTCCATTTTCGATTCGACCTTCGCTCTGGTCGTTACTCGTGTATAAGAGTAAGTTTGTCCCTAATGACTCGCGTCACGGAACGGACAGATCTCTCGTTACCCGGCAGCACATTTGCCTCCGGCTACCGAATCTGCTCCATTCTCGCTCTTCCTTTCAAGAAATACCATAAATTTTGTTAGGAAAGATACTCAGTTGGTAGCCTTCATGATTTTTAGGTTTTTTCTAACCTGCGTCTACCCTGTACACCTGTAGCTGTCTTTAGTAATTTTTCTAATAGAAAATTCCTTAATTAAAAACTGGTAGAAGCCTCTTCAAAAGAATTTGTCAGTTTTGCAGAAAAAATTGTAAAAGGTGGTACAAAGGGGTGATCTATCCTATTATGACTTTTTTCTCTTAAAATCGAGCTTTGTCTAGAAGGAAGGAAAGAGAGAGACAAGGACGATAGGCCAGCGTCAAAGGCAGGGATTACCTTTTTAAACTTTCCCCATAAAGTATCTAATAAATATTGCTCGCGGGTCCGTTGTTCTGCTCGGTCGGATATTAATTATAGATGCTTTTATATTCAAAGTAGCATCCTATCTCTTTCTATTTTTCCTCGTCTCTCGTTCTCCGACAACTCGAGCCTCGAATCGTTGCAACTACCCTGAAACGAGCCCTCACCCTATTGCTCGAGAAATCCAAGGGGTGAGAAGCTCCGCACAATGCCCGATAAACTGACCAACGACATTCGATCGTCTGGATCAACGAGGCTGATTCTACGACCAATCGAGTGCACTTTTCCAACTCTTAGCCATCGTGGGAAAATTGACAAATGATAAGTGAGGAATAATAAATAAAATTTGCTTCGAGTATAGATTAAAGGTCGGTTTAATAATTTCTATTTTTCGCAGTCGGTGGTCCAGACATTTAATTTTTTATCAAGGTGGGTTATTTTCGCGTCGATTTAGGGATTTGCTTTGCATCGATGATGAATCGTGCAAATAGTCACGATTGGCAAACGAAGATAGGAGGGGAGGAAGACAGATCGCAGGAGGGAGAGAGACGAGAATAACAACGTCGGCTAGTAATGACCCATTGTTTCCTGCAAAAAACCTTGACGATGTTATCGATAATTACGAAATGATACGGGAAGCATAAATACATATCCGCGCGGCCGTTAATACGCGGCTGCTCTAATGGCGGAGACGGATGCGTATCGATAGTCAACGGGTCACATCCGGCGTATTTGTCACGTGAAAATCCCACAAGAAATCAAAAGGAAAAATTCAAAGACAGAAACAATCAGAGAATTAGTTTTATCACTGAGAATAAATTATTATTGGAAGAATTAAGAACTGATTGGTGGGTTATAATAGGGACTGGACATTTGCCTTTATTGATGAGATCAACAGCGGGACGGAGTTCGAGTTCGCTGGACGATATTTTACTGCCGAATTCGTAATTACTTTAATTGGCTCCAGATGCTAATTAATGACCTAAACATATGCCGCGCTATATGGATCAAACCGATAGGAACCTATGGCGTCACCAACGGGGGCAGGGATCGGGGTGAGAACGCATGTGTTTGTCATTACAGACTCGACGACGATGTTATCGCTTCAATCGAAGCGAGAGAAGGAGAGAATGAGAGAAAGAGTGAGAGAAGTGAGGTAGATCGAATTCTGTGATCGATTAATTACATAACCTATATAATCCTACGGGAAGTGCCGCCAGCCAGTCACGTCACTCTAGGCAATAACTAGTCTCCATTCATCATTAAAATTATTATGCTTCAACATATTCTCGTCAATAACATCCTCACAAATCGCGGAATTTCTTGTCTCAAGCACTACTTATCCAAACATCCATTCTAATTTAATAGACCATTTTATGTGATTTTTAAAAAATAAATAGATTTATTTGGAAGTTATTAGTAATGTTTGAGATGAGGTTGAATTGAGTTTAGTGAATGTGAATTCCAAGGGTCCATATGCTCTTAGCGGTTCTATTTTCGCGTGAAATGCCCGTAACTCTTGAAATTAGGCGCGAGGCAAAATTGATTGATTTTCACGTCTTACGGCTCTAGCAAGCTTAACGATCGGTGGTCCACAGAAAATTTACAGAGTAGTCGGTCGCGTTGTTTAAAGTGGTCAACCCACCGGTTACGATCGTTAACCACGACATAACTAGTACCTCAATAGGTACTCTGCACATCTAGCCAGATGCTATTTCCGTTCGTCATCGGTTTTATAAGAATATCGGCGCCGAATGGGCCGTAAACTTCGAGACTTAAACACTCTGTATTCCGTTTTCAATGGAAATGTAATCAACGATTTCAATCCTCGAATTATTATCCAAAGTCTTTACATTTGGTACATCGACCTCTTCATTTTTTTGGGCTCACGTTTACCATCTAAACAAGTATACTTTCAAGAGCTAAAATTGGATTTCTGACTAATGATATCAATTTTTGTTTTGTTTTGTAGAAAGCAAGTTTGGCTGAGAAGGAGGTCACGGCGTTGAAGGAGCAGCTTGCCGCGGCGAACGATGGGAATTCCAAGACTGAGGGACAACATTTGTCCCAGAATCCTCAGGGTGCCGAGCAGGCTCACGATGCCAGCAATCCGAGGAGGACGCCCAACAGCAACCTCGAGCAGGAACTTCAAGCCAAGGACAAAGAGGTCAGTAATTTATGTATAAATTTTTTTTTTTATTTCTACTGTTAAACTAACAGTAGCAGCCTTTGCTAAAGTTAACACAATCACGTTTAAGCTAAATGTAGACAAAATCACGTCTTAGCTAAAGAAGATGCAACCGCATTTCAGTTAAAAGTAGACAAAACATACCTTATATAAAGGACTGCAGGTCTCTAATTAATATATATGCTTCTTTAACGAAAGAACATTTTTGCATGAATTGAGTACAACAGAAAATGCAGACGCTCTTCACACGTGCGCTGAAACGATTTCCGAGTGAATGGCTCGCTACTATTTACGTTTAAGAGCAGCATGCGGGGTTAGGGAGTAAAAGCCGCTCACCTTCCGTGAATATCAGTAGAGCTTGCACTCACGTGTAGAAATTTTAGTTCCAAGTAGGAGATACGAGTGAGCTTTACACCGAGGATTCAATGAGCGTTGCTGATAAAAGTCGATACACGCATCCCGTCGATTTCAGTAATATAGAGACGCACCGATGCGATTCAATTGAAAGGCATTCAGTCTTTTTTAATGGCGATAATCGACACGCAAACTGCGCGTCGAGACTCGATCTTTATTCCTATGAATTTATTCCCGATGGATTCGAAAAGAGTCTGAAATCGCTTTGATCTCTCTCGAGATAAAAATTATAATCGTCTCCATAAATCGTGGTCTGAGCATTCGAAAAAGTGTAAAAAGGAATTGGTGACTTTAAGAGAGCATTTTTTGGGGAGGATTGTTTTTTAGACGAGTGTGGCCTATTGGCGAGAATCATTAATCTTTAGGCAAAGTCGAAGTCACTTTGGGTATATTTAGCCCGGCATTTGAAACTTTCAGACCGAACGGACCGTTAAGACTTTGGAATGCGACGTTTTCTCTGCCTTTTATTATAATTCCCATCAGCGATTCGAATACTCGTTATATTGCGAGACTTTAACGGCGATAACATTATCGTATATTTATCGAGGGGGTAAATAACCGACATCGTATGTGCCGGCCAATTTGCCTGGCAAAAATAACCGCGACAGACCGAGCCACCGAAGCCTATGCGCTTGATGCAAAGGCTCCAACGACAACGATACGCTTCTGTTTCTAATCGACGAGGGTGACGCCGACCAAAATACCAAGAAAATCAGACATCTGAACTCATCGCGAAATTTCTGCCTCGGAGAGAACATTCCTTTTTGTTCACTGTATTCCAATTTTCATTTTATCAAACCAGTTATTTTTCTGAAAAATGTCAAGATTAGAATACAAATAAAAGGAAGGAGACTAGAGGATGAAAAAGAAGAGGTGGAAGTAGAAGGGCCACTTTGGATGCTTAAACAAAGCCGAAAACACTCAAGTCGCGGGAAAGGAGTGATAAAAACGGCGCTAAGAGTTCAATAAGTATCCTCCTTTATAGCCAATAATAGCTCTATTTCTCTTTCACTCTTCTCTCATCCCCTTTTCTTGTCGCCTCAACCAACCCTAAAGAAAATCGTTTGCTCAAAGCATCAGCCTGTTGTAATCCACGAAGCCGATAATCGTCGAACTTCCCCAACCTCTTCTAAAAGGGATGGGGCACCCCTTTTCCCCCTTCCATCCTTCTCGAAGAAACAGGACGCTCGAACGGATAAGAATTTGCTTCTCGGGTAATGTCTTTATTGGAAATCCAGCGCCGCTTAAGTGAGCTCCACAGCCTGTCGTTATTTCTTATTGTTTTCTATGTCTTCCTAAAGTTAATGGTTATTTGGACTTTGATGGGTAATGATATTCCAATGAGGACACAGCAAATCCACTCTGCAAATAAGATATAACAATGATAACATTGTTACAAGAAAGATAAGAGTTTTTCCTGTTATGTCTTTTACCTATAAATATTTAATTTAGATTATAAATGTCTAGCCGATCACAAATATGCCTCCGAAAGAAATTACACGTGCGGTTCATATTTTTAGAATTCGGAGGTATCATCAAAGAATCGGTACCAAGAATTGGAGAACCTCGAAAAGAGAAAGAGGACTGAGAGCCCTTGAATAGGCGCTACCCCCGCAGAGGAACCGTTCATCCGAACATGTGGATCATCTCTGCAGCAATTTCGTGGGCTACACGTGGCGGAACTTTTTTCAGGATTTCGGGAGGGAAAAAACAAAAATAAAGAGTGAAAGGCTCCTCACGAAAAAGGTCAAAACTGTGGAAGCTTCTATATTTTGTTCTACTTGAAACTTACGAAATGAGTATCTAACGATATTGGCTCAACTCCGAGGTACCGCAAACTACTCATATCCTATACGAACATTTTTTCCCCAAACATCAATGCGCTTTTAAATACTCATTCCCTGAATCGCGTCCTCTGCACATATTCCGACTTTTTATTTTTTCTCCGGAAGACGTTTACTCTCTAAACAAATAGAAAAATATCAATTCAGAAGGGTTCTGAATAGATATTTGAAGGTTAGATTTGAATATTGTAATGATAGCAGTTTCTTTGTTATAGATTTTTTTAACAGGCTTATCAATGTGTCATTCTTGTTATTTCTCGACAAAGTGATTACATTTAGTGATTCGCAGAATGTCGGTCAATGGATTAACGAAGTTCCGTTATAGTCGCACGCGTCGGACCAGTATTTATTACTGTTTAATTAATCTATCGTTCGGAGCCTAATCGGCTTTATGACACGCGGCGCCCGGTACTGTCGGGAGAAAGGTGTGTGTCTATTCGTTAAATCGACTGGTCTTGGTCATGATAAAATTATCGTTTCGGAGCTGTATAATGTTTGTCGACATTTATTGCTGCGACATTGCGCAGTCGATTGCTTCTTATCGCTTAATTATCTGCAAATCGTGATATCAGGGTAAATATGGTAATATCGTATCACCGTTACCAATAGGAGGATCATTGAAAAATTTTCACAAACGATTTTCCTCATACGCCTCTGATTACAATTTCTATTTATTTTCCAAACTAATCTCCTGTTGTTTTCTATTCTCTTGTTCTTCTTCTCCGCAAATATAATCATCATCGTGGTCTAATTTAATTTGGGCTGTAAATCAGTTTTGTGAATTCCAGGAAAGTAATGTGTATATCGTTGTCGAGGTGGAACAGCACGAATTTTCTAATTTTGCGCGAGTATCGCGCGGCCCATTAGAGAAACGAAATTACCTTAGCGACTATCTTACCAGCGCGGCTCTTCATCTCCGTCTTCTTCTTTAGAGAGGATCGACCTGCAAATTAGCCGTGCCTTTTCAAAAGCGGAATCGCTTTTTCGTGGCATTGCGGCCGATTGGATGACGCGGGGGTGGAGCGGCGGGGGTGGCAGAGGTTCAGCGTGGAGAGATGAAAGAGAGATCGGGGAACTCGGTGCCAACGCAAATACGCATGGCGAGTGTTTCAAAACACGTTGGCTAATGTACCAACCACGGGGGATCAAGAAATAACCACGCGTATTCCCCCTTTATTTCGTATTCTCAGCCACGACGAGACTTAAGTGAGATCTTAGACTTGAGTGTCGCCGCTCTTCCGACAACAACATTTCGCCCTTGCTATGATCGATGGCGATTTCTCAACTACTCCGAGAGTCGCTCCAACTATTAGAAATAATATTCTACTTAATAATAAAAATAATAGTCTTTATCGTCCATTCGCAGCGATGCATTTGCTTTTTACGCGTTTAGAATTAAGGGCCTGGATCGAAGAACCGGTTATAACTTTCTAGCGCCTAGAGAAAGGAGGTCCCTAAAATTCAAGGGGTAAGACCTAAAAGACAGAAAGATATAACTAGTCCTTTGATCTGGGCCCTCAATTCTTTTGTTTTTAGATTCGTTTTCTATGGTTTTCTATGTTGACTCTTTGAACCGACCCATAGCTGTTTTGACACAAAATTTTATCACCTATTTTATCACAAAAGAAAGAAAAGCTTGAAAAAGTTTGTCTCGAAACAATAATTATTAATTGAAGAACTTTTTTTTGTAAAAGATAAAATACTTTGTTTCCTTTTTATTTAAATAAACCACTGTATGCCGTGCCATATATGGCAGGCTGGGCTGATTCGGGTTAATTTAAAAGCAAAGAGTATTGTTTAATTTGTACATAAAAGCTTTTGAATTAATAATTTCAAACTGAAAATCTCAATATTTACATGAGACTGATAACTGGATAAAGACGAAAATAAAATTTTATTGGATGAGCAAATAAGTTTTTTATGGTATGCTTTAAAATATATAATTTTGATAAAAATATAGAAGCATGTGCCTCTCAAGAGCTCTACATTAAAGATGTGCAAATATGAAGAACAAATTTTTCTAAGCGGGAAGGGGGGGAAATGGTATTTTTAGTTTTCTACCTAACTTTTAAAAGTACGTATTTTCAGAACAAATCACTAAAATGTAGAGAATATTAGAGAATATAACCCTTATGTATAGTTTTTTAAAAGGGTTTAAAAATCAGAAAAATTTTTTTTCTGTGTTTAAATATATTATTAACATTTATTGAAAGTGGCCTAAATTACTTGAAATAGGTAAAAACAGAATTTCGAAAAGAGTGGTTTTTATTCAGTTGTTAATATTATGTATTCACATATCAAAATTTCTAAATTAAAGTATAATTTAATCAATAATGAATATAAATTTGTAAATAGGTACCGCAATAGTAAAACCATTTTTAATTTGAACATAAAAAGTGGTAGAATATGAAATTGAAAGCTTTTAAAATAAAACAGTTTTAAATTAAAACAATTTGAAATTAAAACCTTTATAATTAAATACATTCAAATTGAAAGCGTTCCCAATTAAATGATCTGAAAATTGAGATACAGTTAAAATTATACACTTTCTAAGTGGAAGCCATAAAAATTGAGCAATTTTTATTTTTAGGCTTACAAATTTTATTAATTTTAATAAAATTAAACTGTAATTAAAAATTGAAATAAAATTAAATTTAACTGTCTGCAAAATTGAACAATTTCGAATAAGCTTTAAAATATACTGAGAAGAATGGATTATACTGTTTATGATCTTGGACTTTAAAAATTGGGACAACAATCTATAGATATTAAGCCATATAATCTAGATGTTGATTTTAAAAATCTTGCATTATAAAACCAAATATCTAGATTTTATGGCTTATTATCTATAGATTCCTGTCACAGATTCTGAATTGATATTTCAAACTAAATGTTATCAAATTCAAAAAATTTTTATTTAATGGAATAAAATTAGCACTTGTATAATAATTCTATTTATCTAATAATCAAGTAATTTAAAGAATGTAAAAGACATTTATTTTGTTGTGTGTAACGCAATTGAATTTAGTCGGCAAATCTGTTTACACAGAATCATCGGTTCCACCCGATGGATTCGTCGTACATCGGCTTTTTATCGCATTTTAATTGCATTCGTCGCTTCACCGGAAGCGGAAGCAATGCTCCACGCGTGGACGAAACCTTATCAGCGCTTTATCAATTGCTTACTTCGAGCGTTTTTTTTCAATGTAGAGCGGTTGCTAGCCTGCCCACTTCCCATCCGGAAAGGTTACACTCGGTCATTTAGTATCTTCACTCATCTTTCTCTCCCAGTCTCTCTCTTTTCCTACAGAAAAAAAACCTGCAACGTACAATTTAAAAATTCGGGATTCAAAGTTTTAAATCAGAGCAAGATAGGTTGGCAAAAGAAATATTATTTTGAGGAATGGTATCGTTCTTTTTTTTGCAGGAATTGAGAGAAGAAAAATATTCTTAATATGATCGGCAAAATTACGAACGCAAACCGGAGAGGGCGAATCCGAAGCAAAAAGGGAAAAAGGCCGTGGGCCACAAAAAGGAAAAACGAGGGTTTGGGCTAAGGGTGGGGGAGGGGGTGGAAAGACGCCGTGTGCGGATGCTCCATCATCGCCGGCTGAAACGTTAATTAGAAAATCTGAATAATTACAAAGTTACTTTTCAGAGCGTATTTCCACATCTATAGGCAAGAGCTCATATAAAATGCGCGCTCACGTGATTTTAAAAATACACAATTATTGTTCAATTCATTAAGCTCTCTGCATTATTTTTCATTTTATAAGGTCAATAATTATTTTTTGAAATAATTTATTTGAATCAATCAAAATGGATAATAAGGTCTCGTGAAAGAAACCAGCAATCGATAGTGGACAGTATGTTTTGTGTTCCTGACGTGTGTTCTGGATGTAGAGAGGCGAATCACATGATACGTAACCACCCTTCCGTAACAGCTTTGAACTTTAAAAGCAGTAAAGGGGGTGAAAGGGGTGAGTTTGGTTTCAGTTCGAACAGATCGATCAACCTCTCCAACTCGAGATGTGTATCTGGTCACGGCGGCCGTCTGATTATATCGTAATTGCGGATTTAAATATATTTCATCGAGCACGCGAGCTTTCAGTATCGTTGGACCCAGAAGAGAGGAAGGGGGTGGACGTAATGCCTCTGCCCTTCACTTTTAATGTCAGCCTCACTGGGAGGGTCGAACTTATTTTACCACTCTTCATAGTTTGCGATAGAATACTACACAATATTTTCTCTCTATTAGGTCATTCTTGATTTATAGCCACTTGAATCGCAACAGCTTCTATCAGGAGAGTTATAAATTTACAGTACAAACACTTTTCATATTTCATTAATGTAATGTATTTCAATATTTTAAAATTTGAATTTAGCGCTAAGATTTTATTAGTTCATGACGCTACCGGTGCGCTGTCGGAAGTATTATGGAAGTATAATATAATACTGTCAAAATTCCTAATGATAACTATGATTTGTACTAACTAGCCCACTACCTGGCGAAGCGTTAATTTTTTTTAAAAGATAGGAAAGAAAGAGATTTGAACGGAGTCATAAATTTGCTAGATAAGATTAGACTTTAAATATTTGAACAATGTGAGGTTCTAATTGTAAATTTTGGAGAATCTAAAATTGGGTTGCTTGATAATGTATTGAAATGGTAGTGAATGTCAAATTAGGATAGAAGGAAACTATATCTGGCGGGTTTGAGAATGAAGACGCCCGAGCGTATCGGATGTACCTTTGAACCATTAATTGAATTAACAGCCATGCTTGGTAAAGACTGGAAGTCCCGATAATGGATTACCTTAATGACAAGTGGAAATTCGAAACGGCTAACAAAGATAGTTCCTCTATATGATGCGCGAGTACGCAGATCGGCTCCTAATTCAACTTTAGCGGAGCGAATTTGCATGGGGCTTTAAATCATGGAACACTGTATGCCGTAGAGAAAGGAAACAAAGAACCGGCCAGGCCGCGTATTCAGGGATAAATTTTTCTCTGTATCTTTGTACGAGTGAAAATCTCGAAATTAATCCGTCCAGCGATAAAAACCCTAACGAAGCCTCGCGCTTTATTGCGCGAGAGCAAACGGCGGAAGAGGTAGAGTCCGCGATGGCGGAGAAGGAGAAGAGAAAGATGGAAAAAATCGAGGAAAAGGAGTGGAAAAAAAAGTAAAAAGAGAGAGGAGAAATGTGGAGAAAAGGGAGAGATTCGGAGGAACGTGCGTTGACTGAGTGAGGGGGTTAAAGGGGGCGAAAGGATACAAACACGTTGAAAATTAGATTCATAACTTTTCTGCTGCGCTTTCACCACGCTATGACTAAAGGGGTCCAAGGCTAGTTAAAAATTCCATGTGCCCGCGAATATCAATCCGCCGGATATCCACCCTTTTTCCATCCCAACCCTCCCCTTTTCTCCGGCTCACATACAAACACCATCGTCCAGACGAACGAGGACTCTGGATTATCTCGGTTTTTCCGCAAACGCGATTAAGCCAAAACGCTTTTCGACCTCCTCGTCTAAGGGCCTTTAAACCCTTTAGTGACGATAATTTGCCAAGCGTCAAGCCACTTGTCCTTCGCTTAAATTTTATTCCCGAAAAAAATTACAATCTCGAAATCGTTCGATTCGTCGGAAAGTCAGATTGGTCTTGAATTTTTTGTAGGTGTTATTGTTAGAGATAAATAAACGTAATGACCTACTTTTTGACGTTTGCAAAATCTTATAGCTATTGCTTGAAATCGATCTGGTCAGTCAACGTCGCAAAATGTTACATCCACGTGCAGCTCGTGATTGATCGTTTGGCAAACAGTCAAGATACTTAATCTTGAAAAAGCAGCGCAGTTACCACCCGCATTTCGACACTTGCAAGAATGCAATTTCAAGACTGAAAATTCGAATATTTCCCAAGGATTTAAAAATAACTGTTTTTACCTGACACCAATTTCCAACTTTTTTCCAATGTTTACCTGGTACATAAAGTTCCTGGTTATATCTTGTTTTCCGGTCCGATCGCCGCCCTCTTCTCTCGTAAAAATAAACTGAAAAATTCAATCTCGTGCTTAAAAATTTCGATCTAACACTCAAAACGTGTAAGCGTCGTTGAGAGAGTCATAAACAGAATTTTGCAGGATTAGAACTAAGCCCCTTCGATTTTTATCACCCTGGTTAATTTAATCTTTCCACCTTCCATTTTAAGAGAAATTTGGATACACACGACGAAAGACATTACTTATCAGGCCAACCCTCGATCCACAAACCCATCCCTTCCCAGAAAAGTACGATATTTAAAATTAATCCTTCCTTTGTGTCGCTGTCTGTCTTTTTATCGAGCCGATATGGACTCGTATAAATTTTACTTGACTATATTCATTCGGCAACGCGGAAAGGAGAAAAGGGGTGGGAGGAAGGCGAGGGTTCCACTCGGCCCTCTTTTTGTCTCTGCGGCTTTAACCCGCGAAAGGCTTCCATTTCGAATCCTCAATCACCGTCGGTGATCAATCACAATTGAACTCAGTAAAAACAGGGGGCGAGACAGAAAGAGATGAAAGACGAAAAAGGGAGAAGGAATCAAGCTGACGCTGAATCATCTTCATGCCTTCTTAAGTCATATTTGAATTCTGTTTTTGCTTCATTGTTTCTAGATTAAGGAACCAAGGACAGCTGTCTCGAATTTTTCACGGTCGTCTTCGCAAGTCTTTAAATGCCTTCAGGAAATTGTTGTTCATACTACAAGACAGTTTTCTCTTTGCGAAAAAATTTCTCTTGTCTTCAAATAGAAATAAAGCTTTGTGTAAAGATAGGTTTTTCGCAATTGGAGTGTATGGGAAAAGTATGGTCGAATCCCTTCAGTTTCGCGAATTAAGTAGTGCAGCATCGCGCAAGTCAGGCAGTGGTTTGGTTACGGATGAGGCAGCCATCCAGAGTCAAGCAGCGAGGCATCCCAAGCTACCTTTTGATGCTTCCCCTCTCTCGCTGGTAGGATAATGTACAAACCGAAGGATAATTCCCGATACGGGGACGAAATCCCGAGACCGTGAGAGGGCAAAAAACTCTTATTTAAAAATGTATTTACCGTCTGGCTCACAAGGATCGTTCTCCCTGGAAAGTTGGCTCAACCCTACGATACGAGCCTCTTTATACGCAATGTGTTGTTTACCCCTACATAGACACACATCATCTGTATATCCAAATAACACTCCGCATATCCTGGAGAATGCGTAAAGTAGCCCCCTACATTTTGGGTGGATGTCCAACCCGTATTTTTGTTTGTTTGTTTTTTTCTTTTTTGTGGACCAGCTTTTCAGTGCGAGCGCAGACTGTGAGTGTGGAACTAATTCGAACGGGAATGAACAGGACTTATTTCCAGGAGAATCAAGCGAATTGAGCAGAGACCAGGACTGACATCGCTGAAACATGAAATTGTAATAATTAAGGCAAAGTTTCCTACGGATGTGCAACCGCACGTGATACGCCCTGCATCCCCATCGTATCCAGCAGTCGATTCCACGATGAAGAGGGAGCGGCGTTGATAATTCTCGTTTTTCCTCCCGATCCATCCTTTTGATTACGCGGCTTACCTCGCCAGAAGTCGGGGAAGGGCTGGGGGTGCTGGAGGGCTTATTCTCGAACTTTGCCGTTATAAATCTGCAATATTCGTGGGCGTGCAATTGGTCCGCTCGATG
>JAUELO010000356.1:5292-20675 GCA_032357855.1 Amphibolips quercusostensackenii
GGTGGGGTCTGTGTAAAACTTTTGCAGAGTCGCGTTTTTAACCAACAAAATCAAAGGGCGTGGGTTCTCGCCAATCAGTGCAATCTCCAAGTAAACAAGTTGTTAGATCAAAGTTATTATTAATTTTTAAAAGAGAATCTCGCGGGATGAAAAAGGGAACGCGAGACGTCGCATAATTGTGATTCATGTTATATCGTTTATATTGACCCTCATCCTCCTCCTTTTTAGCCGTTAAGCTGTTGACGTTAAATATTATATATATACATATATTCCCATTTCGAGTTTACGTATCTTCGTTTTATCTTCGTTGGTTGAGAACACTGGAAAATCTTTTCCTTCGTTCATAACCCCTTCGTCCGTCTTGCTTGCCGAGTATTTATAACGAATTTTGCGCGAAAAGAGAATCGTTCGACGAGATCGCGCAAGAGTAAGACCGTTACCAATGTTATTATTACTATTATGAGTATTGTAACTATCATGTAATTATTTGTATAGTCTCATTATTATCAATTGCTATTATCGCGTCGATAGCGAATTGTAAAGACCTAGCCAAAAGAAAAGTCAGACTTAACGAGAATCGAACATTCGAAAGTTTTTTTATTTTTTACTTTTAGATACTTAAGAGAACAATCGCCTTCAAATTATCAAAAAATTATTTTTGCTGAGAAAATTTGTCTCTACTTTTTTTATTCAATATTTTTACAACCTGACAAAGTTGTTTTTTTTTCTTTTTAAAAAAGATAGCTTCTTTCTGCTGTAATAACAAAATATTTTTTAAGGTTTGTGGTGATTGTTTCAGGATGCAAATTTTTTAAATTGCGATCAGTTTAACGATTACAGTCAATATTAAATATTATAACGATTATTACTATTGTGTTATCGAGAGACGAAAAGGCTTGAGAAGCCAATGTGATAGAGCTTAGGCGCGACGGTGGAGACAAGACAGAGGTTCGCTACCCCGGCGACGCAAAGCTTAGGGAGGCGCACCCGAGTTGGTAGTGCGGTTTCTTAAACTCGCACATGTAAATAATTGTACAAAGTACGAAAGACGGACACGAACACGGACACAAAGACAGGATCACACACTTATACACAACTTGTACATTCTACTCACTTATCACAGTTAATCCTCAAGATGAGCCATTTTACACTGCAAAAAGTTTTGTTACCGCATTTTTCTCTGACACAAATTAAATGACTATCGTATTTTTAGTTCACCTCAAAGCATGCAATGAGCAGTCCATTTATGTTCGATTTATATAATTGAAGGCCAAAACCAGTGCTTTAACTTCAGAACCTCACACAATAACAGGAAGTTTATTAATTAATAGTTGTGATGGCGATTGCAAAACTGTTATCATTGTAGCAAAAATATAAGGAGCATACAAGTAAATTTTTGCGGTCATCTTTTTTAACATTTAAAGAAATGTGCCGCGAGATGTGCTTCGCTGAGTCGAGTCGGCGACGCACATCTCGTGAGCTCTCCTTGCTACATTTTTTCAAATAGGTTTCGCCTTTTGATTTTCACACTTCCAATCTTTGGCACTTGATTTTTGATACATATCCAACTTTCTGTTGCCTCTTTCGGTAGCAAAACTTCCTGCCGTGTAAAGCAACTCATATAAAATGCCCACACGCGAATGCAGTCATCAGTAAGCGACGTTACGATCGTACACACGCGAATGACTTTAGGCCTACAAAAATACAAGAAACGATCGTCGAAACCAATGCCTAAAAGAAATGTGAAAAAATTTGTGAGTAGTCCGATAAGCGGTTCGACTGAGAGTGCGAATGTCTGGATGAGTGTCGATATGTATAAATAGTTGGCGTGAATGAGAGACGGAAAAGTTAATGTCGCTATTACGAATCAAACTAGTATTTACCAGATTAAGCCACGATTAATCTCCGATTAAATTCTAGTCTGCAAAAGCTGAGTTCTTTTTTTTCTTCTTTAAAAGCGCAGAGAAACAGTGAAAGGGCATTGCAAAACGAGAGACCAGTGATCGTCGATGTTTTCTTTTTCCTCGTTTTAGTTTCTTACCAAGCATAATTATTACAATGCAGTTTAACTGCGAAAAAAGCGATATCAGTGTACATACAGCGTCTTGTAACTTAATGATTCTAACTCGCCTAGTAACAATAGAGGAACGTCCGGATTGTCAGACGATCGGCGTTTCGCATCTTGCCGACCGGCCTTGGGTCGGACAAGAGGAACAAGAAACAAAATACGATCTCAGACCACTAATACCAAACTAAATTATTTAAATCATCTTAGCCTAAAGACATTCTTCCAGTTTTTCGATTGTCGATACAATCTTTCTTTTTGCGTATACGAGTGACGCTGATTCCGCACGTCCAGACCCATTTTTTGAAAACCACTCTCAACCCTAGGAGTCTTAACATCTACAATTTTTTACATTAAGATTTTGTGTTGCTTTTTTAACAATCGTTTTTTTTTTTTATTTTTGTAATGAGGATGGAAATATCAGATGGAAGCGAAAGACTGAGAATAGGCAAGCGTTTCAGAAGTTTTTGTATGTTATTTTTAATTTGATTTTATAATTTTATTTTTACTTCGACTCGTAGAATTGAAGTGGTTGATGGGGAAGAGACTAGAAGCGGATGATGGTCTATAATTTTTCATTCGTCGAATCATAATTAGGTTCTTTGTAGATACTGAATAGGAAATAGATAAGACGATAGCTTTAATTATTTAAACGGTACAGCTTCGAAAGAAGAGTGAGGTGTATATTATATATTAAAGAGAGCGGAGACTCGTAAGGCGTTGCGAGAATAATCCGTTGGCGTCGAGATCGAGGCGAAAAATCATATCTTAAAACGTAATAATGAATATTTTACAAACAATAAAAAGCATGTAGATAGAACATTCAGAAAGATTATGGAAAAGTCCCGTTCGCGCGTTTCAAGTGAAACGATTGCAGAGGTCTGATAACATTGTATGATCAAAAAACATAATAAAACGGAGAACAACAATAACGACATTGTCATCCAGTAGTGAAAATAATGTATTTAAAAGAAAAAACACTCACGCAGAAAGGAAGGATTACCTGCAGTAATAGTTTATTGATTTGTATTTTCATTTCGAACTGTATTATAGCTTAAAGAGTATCCTGTACATTGCATAAACACTATTGCACTATTGTTTTAAATTGTACGTTTATGATTATTATACGAAGATAAAAGAAATAAATAAGGTATACAAAATATTGAAGATATATGAGAGATTTATTGACGATCTAGCTTGTAAGGATCTTTGACATCTCCTTAATTACGCGCAGCGTGTCTTGACAAAAGTTTTATTCAAAATAAGATAGCATCCATATCTTCCACGAAAAATACAATCTACAATCGCTGGTTATCGATATTCATTATTGCCGTTTCGTAGACGTTGAGAGCGTACGCGATTTTTCTTCAGACCACAAATAAAAAACGAGCGTATCGATATGTAGCGAATCAAAAGGGAGCGAAATGCACGAATTATAAGATTGCATCAGCTCTGAGGTGTTAATCAAGCAACACGATCCTCAATAATTGTTACACTCGTAATTCTTTTTAATCCCAGTTCAAAGTGAACGAGCAAAGACGTCGTAGAAGAAAAAACTGCGCTAGTCGGATGTAAATTTAATCGAAACAAAATCAGTTGTCTTTTATTTAATTATAAAAAAATGATAAGAACCTCGATATCTTGGATATTGTGAAACGTTGATTATGATATTGTTTATGTTGGTTGATTTGTAACAATTTTGCGTTGAAAAGTCAAGTTTACTTCGTAGGTAAATTCTGTCGGTGGACAAATCCGGATTTAGTGAAGCACTTGTCCGATTACGCCACTCAGACAAAAAATATAAATGGAAGATTTTCTTCATTGTATATATCTATATATAATTATATTATTCATATCACTGTCTCCTTTGAACGATTTCTAAATTAAAAACCTGTATTAAACACGACACGAGGATTATTCGCTGTCCCCTCCTCAACCTTTTTTTTTTACTTTGGTAAAATATCTATAGTTTTATTTTTCTTTCATATTAGTCTTTTATTTATTTTCACTTTATCGAATTTTCTTATAATTCAATGAAAAATTGTTCATTATATGTTAATATTGATGTTTTGATTTTTTATTATTTTATTTATAGACTTTTTTTAATACAGAGAGAAATTCCCATCGATAAAATAAGTTCACCAAATCGACATGATTTTTAAGGAATTTAACTTACCGACTGACGGTATACTCTTTTAAAAAATATAAGCATGATATATTATTACCAACAGTCGGTTATTTAACATCTAAGTATTTTTATCGACAGTTGTATAGAGAGAGAGAAAGAAATCACTGTCGTTAAAATTTTAAGGTCAACAAGTCGACGTGATTTTTGCGGAATTTATCTTACCGACTGACGGTATCTTTTTTTTTAAACAAAATATAAGTATGATATATTATTAACAGTCGGTATTTTCTTTGATTAAAGTATGATAAGTCCTTACCAGCAGTCGGTTATTTAAAATCAAAGTATTCTTATCAATAGTTGCAAAGCATTGTAACAAAATTAATTTTTTGAAAATTATAGTGATTTTTGTTATTCGGGTATTCTTTCGAATAAAAAACAGTGAAAAAATATTTCAGGAACTAAAAAGGCTAAGCTACAATTAAAAATTTCGAAAATTTTAGTGAATACTTATTTTCACTTTATGGAGTTGTCTTATAATTCAATTCTTATAATTCATATATCAATATTTATGTTTTGACTTTTTAAAAATAAATTTGATTTGTATTTTGTATTAATATAGAGAAAAAGTAGAACGCTCGTCGATAAAATTTCAAGGTAACAAGTCGACGTAATTTTTACGGAATTTATCTTACCGACTGATGGTAACAAAATATAAGAATAATATATTCCTACCATCAGTCGGTATTTCCTTTAATTAAAGTAAGGTAAGTCTTTACTAACAGTCGTTACCTTACAATAAAAGTATTTTGAGTTTTTAGCTAGTCATTATTATTATTTTTAAAATTGAAAAATTTTGGTGAACCTGACCGCCCTTTCCAATTTCCCTGAGCTCGCCAAAAATATTTGATCTAATGAAATAAGGATTATTTACTGTATCTTCCTGAACATTTTTTTCTTTGAATTTGTTAAAAATATATCTACTGTGATTTCCACTTTTTGTATTTTCGCTTACATTTATAATTTTTTTTTTCAAATATAAACAGAAAAATTGTTCTTTTAACAAACTATGAAGGTCGATACATTATCAGCAGTCGATAATTTCTGTAATTAACAGGCGGTGAGTTCTTACCAACAGTCGGTATTTCGAAGCCTGTACAGAATTCTTACCAACCGTCGATATTTTTATCAACAGATAATGTATTGTAAATATGATAATCCATTGCACATTTTCTTACAATTACAGTAGTTCCAGTTATTGAATTTTCAACGAAATAGATTAACTTTTAACAAAATAGTTAATTATTCAAAAAAAAAATGAATTTTCTTCAAAAAAGACGAACTTTCAACAAAATACATAAAGCTTCAGCTCAAAAAGATCAATTTAAAATAAAAAAAACTATTTTTTTTAATTATAAAAATATTGCTTTCATCAAAATAGATCATTTTTCAACCAAAGAGATAAATTTTCAACTAAATAGTTTTGTTTGCAACTCAAAAAGTTCAATTTTGAACGAAAAATTTAATTTTCTGTTAAAGCAATTAATTTTAAACTATAAAAGAAACTTTCAACGAAAGAGTAAAATAAAGATCAAAATTTTTATCCGAAATGTTGAATTTTTACGTAAAAAATTCAAAATTTTATACAAAAAATCGAGTTTTTAACCCCAAAAATGAATTTTTAACAAAAAATTTCTAATAAAAGAGTTGAATTTGTCCCCCCCCCCCCAAAAAAAAAAATTTCTCCGTCAATAGACAACAACAATTTTACCTAAAATGTTAAGTTTTCAAGACAAAAGTCCGAATTAAAAAAAAAAGTTTAGTTTTAACCCAAAAATTAGGATTTTTAACTAAAAAAGTTATGTCCAAGAAAAGAGTTGAATTTTCCACCGAAAAAGATTACTCAGTCAAGGGAAAGACGAATTTTTTAAAAAAGCAGTTGAGTTTTCTATCCCAAGATAATAATTTTAAACAAAAAAATTAATTTTAAACAAAAAAGATGAACTTTCAAACAAACAAAAATTCTCAGTTAATTATCAACCAAAATTTCATCCAAAATATTTAATTTTCAAGCAAAAAAGTCAAATTTAACAAACAAAAAAACCGGTGGATTTTCGGCCCCAAAATATTAAATTTAAGCAAAAAAGTTGCATCCATAATGTTGAATTTTTAAGGAAAAAAACTACTTTTTTTCAAAACAGTCAAGTTTTCAACACCAAATATAAATTTTTAAACAAAAAGTTAATTTCTAACAAAATTGTTTAATTTCAAAGCCAAAAAAAAACACATATTTGACAAAAAAGTTTAATTTAAAAAAAATAGAATCATTAAAATAAATTTTCAGTGAAAAAGTAGCAGTTAATTTTTCAATTTTCAACCAAACAAATGATTTTTTAACCATTTAGCTGAATATTTAACCAAAAAGACAAATATTTAACAGAATACATTAATTTTTTTTATTAAAAGACGTTTTCTCGCCTTGTTTTAAACAAAAAAAGTCAAAATTTGCTACAAAAAATTGAGTTTTTAACCTAAATATGAATTTTTTACAAAAAATTTAATTTGCACAGAAAAAAAGATTTATCAGTCAATAGACAACAAACATTTAATCCAAAATGTTGAATTTTCAAACAAAAAGACGTATTAAAAAAAAATTTGTTCAGTTTTTAACCCCAAAACATAAACTTGTAACAAAAAAAATAATAATTTCCAACAAAAGAGTTGAATTTTCAATAGAAAAAAAATATATTTCACAGTCAATAGACAACAAAAGTTTCATTAAAAATGTTAAATTTTCAAGACAGAGACGAATTTTTAAAAAATCAGTTGAGTTTTCGAACCAAAAATAAGAATTTGATAGAAAAAAGTTAATTTCCAACAAAAGAGTTCAATATGAGTTTGTAACAAAATAATTAATTTCCAACAATAAAGTTGAATTTTCAACCAACAAGATTTCTAAGTCAATAGAGAACAAAAATTTCATCCAAAATGTTAAATTTTAAAAACAAAAACACGAACTTTTTTTAAAGCAATTGTTTTTAACCCAAAAATATGAATTTGGAATAAAAAATGAATTTCCAAAAAAAGAGTTGATTTTTTAGCCTAAAAAGACTTCTCAGCTAATAGAGAAAAAAATTTGATCCAAAATGTTGATTTTTTACGACAAAAAGGCGAATTTTATAAAACGAGTTTTCAACCACAAAATATGAATTTTCAACAAAAAAGTTAATTTCCAACAAAGAAGTTGAATTTAAAAAAAAATAAAAAAATCGTAGTAGACAAGAAAAATTTCTTTCAAAATGTTGAATTTTCAGGGCACAAATACGAATTTAAAAAAAAACAGTCGAGTTTCCAACCCCAAATATAAATTTTTAACAAAAAATTTAATTTTTGACAAAATTGTTCAACTTTTAACAAAACAAATGATTTTTAAACCATTTAGTTAAATATTTCAAAAAAAATTCAAAAAGTCGAATATTTAACAAAATACATGAATTTTCAAACTTAGATACAAGTTAAATCTTTTTCCGCAAAATAAAAAATTATATATAAAGTTAAGTAACTTTCGCATGAAAAAAAATACTTAGCTAACTATTGAATAATTAAAAAAATATATATTTATGGAATATCTTCTTGACAAGTCACAATGATATTCCTTTGAAATTTAAAAACTAATTTTGCTTTTTTAATTTATGTTTTTAACTTAGTTTACCAATTTTATTTGAATGACACAAAGTTTCTTTAAATCAAACAAATCCTCTGTTTCAGTTTACCCAAACATATTTTTGCTATAGGGTCAAACAAATATTTGTTGAATTTAAATAAATTCTGTTTGAATCAAATAATATGATTGAATTCAAATGAAGTTTGTTTAATCAAATTAAAAATTTATTTTCATCAAATAAACTACATTCAAACAAATTTGTTTGTCTAAAGCAAACATTTTTCCCAGTATAGAAAAGGTCTAAGAAGTTTATTTGGATAATTTTAAGAGACACGTCAGAAAACTTTCAAGAAAAATTTTGGACTTGCCAAAATGGAGGTAGTTTTCTGAAAATTTCAAAAATCAAATTACTCAAAAACCCTAAGGATTCTCTATTTTTCTTTTTTTTAATAAATTTTTACTAGTACGGCCAAGAGATTTCAGAAGATTTCTTCGTTTGTCCGCACCTGGCAGGATAGGGAAGTTTTCTTCTCTGAAAATCAAAAATTAATGTTTTCTGAAAAGCTAAAGAGAATAGGGATAAATATTAAAACATAATTGTTTTTCTAGAAAAATTATAAGAAAGGCTCTGTTATTTTTTTTTTGTTAATTTCGAAATTTCAAGTCACATTTAAATAAAAACAGTTAAATGTTTTTTTTTACAAATATTCTTTAAAAAAACATGATTTTTACAGTTTTTTTATTATTAATAAATAGAAACTTCGATAATTTTTTTGTCTACATTTTCTGTAAAAAACGTGTGTTTGATACTCTTACATAAAAATAAAAAATTAGATTTAAATATTGTATTCAATTTTGTCTTCACAATAAAAAAAAATAAAAAATAATTTTATGGTTTGATTTTTCATCGCATTTCAAGACGATTCATTTGACTGAAATTTTCAATTAAAAACCCGAAAAAAGCATTTTTAGGTGCTAAAACCAATAGTTACTAAAGAATTTTATTTAAAGTTATAAAAACTGAACTTTAAATTAAAATAGTCAAAGTAGAACTCTTTTGAATTTTAAACTTTTTAAAATTAGAGCTTTACAATATTTTAATTCAAACGCTTAACTATTTACAGGCATAAAATTTAAGCTTTTAACATTTTTCATTGTTACTGTTAAAAATTGAAGGAAAAAAAATTTTAATTTGAAAATTGCATATAAGATTTTAAGCAATTTTTTTAAGTTTAGAACATTGAAAAACCCGAAAGATTACACTTTTTTCTTGAACTGAACACATTTTAAATTAGAAGTTAATTTATTTTAATTTTAAGTAGTTACAAATAATGAATTATTCGATTGTTATTCATATATGAAAATTTTTTGTGGAATCTTTTTAAATATTCTCTTAAAATCAACATTTTTTAAAAAAAAGAGTCACTTTTATTTTCCCACGAAGCCTCAGACATTTTTTTTATTATAACAAAAACTTTCAAAATACTTAATAAGCTTCAATATTTTATTTCAAAATCCTCAATAATTATCGAAACTTTCTCACATATTTTTTGGAATCTTTTAAAGTTTTAAATTATTTTTGACATTTTTCCAAAACTTCTAAATAGTTTTTAAAATTATCCGAATTTTCCCTCAAATTTACGTAAATCTTGCAAAAATGAAAAATTGACTTCAAATATTTTCGATTTTTTGTTACAATTCGCAAAATCTTTTCGAATATTATGTTAAAATAAATTTTCCGAAATAAAAAATCATTTTCAAATTTGCTATTAATCTCAAGAACATTTTTTATTACCTTCAAACCGTTCAAAATCCTTAAAAAGTTCAAAAATCGTTTCAAAATTTACAATTTGTTTTATATTTTTTGAAATCTTTTCAAATTATTTAAAAATTTTTTTACAAAATTTCTAAATATCTTTTAAAATGATTCAAATTTTGCCTAAAACTTTTAATAACTTCTAAAAAATTGAAAAATTGCCTTAAAATATTCCAGGTTATTGTTCAACAATTTTGGAAATCTTCTTAAATATTATCTTAAAATTAATTTTACAAATTAAGAAACCTTTTTCGACTTTATTCGGAATCTTAATAAACTTTTTTATTCTTTTAAAACCTTTAAAGATGCTTGAAAGTTTCAAAATTTGTTGTTCGAATTTTTTGAAATCTTTTCAATTTTTCAAATATTTTTAATAATTTCAAAACTTTTGAATAACCTTTAAACTTACACGAATTTTTTCTAAATTAATAGCGGTATATTGTTATTATCGCGTCACAATTTATTTTAAAATCTTTTTAAATTTTCCTGGAAATCTTAGAATGTTTTTTTATTATCTTAAATCCTTTCAACAACCTTAAAAAGCTTCTATATTATATTCAAAAATTTTCAAAAATCCACATTTTGATATATATTTTTGTCAATCTTCTCAGACTTTATATTAGCTTTAAAATTTTTTCAAAAATTCTAAATATCTTTAAAAATTATTTAAATTTTTCCTAAAACTTTTATAAATCCTGCAAAATTAAAAAGTTGCCTTAAAATCTTCCAGGTTATTGTTTTCAATTTTGAAAATCTTTTTAAATATTATCCTAAAATAAATTTTTCAAAATAAAAAATCATTTTTAATATTCCTAAGAATCTTACGAAAATTTATTATTAACTTAATATCTTTCAAAATCCTTTAAAAAATTCAAAATTTTAGTTAAAAATCTACAAATTGTTTTATATTTTTTCAAACCTTTTTAAATTTTAAATTATTTTTGAAATTTTTTTAAAACTTCTAAATATCTTTTAAAATGATTTAAATTTTTCCTGAAACTTTGCATAAATCCTAAAAAATTTCCTTAAAATCTTCCAGAACTTTTTTTACAAATTTGAAAATCTTATTAAATAATATTTTTAAATTAATTATTCAAATCAAGAAACCATTTTTAATTTTTCTAGGAACCTCAATAAACTTTTTTTTTTATTTTTTTGAAACCATTCAAAATACTTAAAAACATTCTAAACTTGTTTAAATTCTTGAAAAATTTTCATTTCATTTTAAATATTTTGTGATAATTTCAAAACTTTTAAGTATTTTTTAAACTTACTCGAATTTTTTTTTAAGTTCTTAGGAACCATAAGATTTTTTTTTATTATTCTAAAACCTTTCAAAATCCTCAAAAAGTTTCTACATTTTATTCCAAAATTTTCAAAAGTCTACATTTTGTTATATATTTTCGGAATCTTCTGCATTTTTAAATTAAATTTGAAGTTTTTTTTATGAATTTCTAAATAACTGTTAAAATGATTCGAATTTATCCTAAAACTTTAGAAAAATACTGCAAAATAAGAAAATTGCTTTAAAATCTCCCAGAATTTTTTTTACAATTTTGAAAATCTTTTTAAATATTACATTAAAATTAATTTTTCAACCTAGAAAATTATTTCCAATTTTCCTAGAAATTATCAGAATTTTTTATTATCATCATCAATCCTTTCAAAAGCCTTAAAAAGTTTCAACGTTTTATTTCAAAATTTTCAAAATCTACATTTTGGAAATATTTGTTCGACCTTTTTAAATTTTCAATTATTTTTTAATTTTTTTCAATTTTCCTAGGATATCCAGAAATTGTTTTTAATATCCTAAGATTATACAAAAAAATTTCTTTTAAAAACTCCCGAATTTTTAAACGCTTATATATTTTATTTTAAAATGTTCAAGTCTACATTTTGTTATATATTTTTCGGAATCTTCTCAAATTAAAAAAAAAAGAAATATTTTTAAAATGATTTAAATTTTCCCTAAAACTTTAATAGTAAATCCTACAAAATTAAAAAATAGCCTTAAATCTTCCACACTATTTTTTTTACATTTTGGAAATCTTTTTAAATATTATCTTAAAATTAATTTTTCAATCTAAAAATCATTTTCAATTTTCCCAAGAATCATTATGATTCTTATTAAGAAATTCTATAAAATGAAAAAGTTGCCTTCAAATCTTCCAGATTATTATTTTTACAATTTTGGAAATCTTTTTAAACATTAGCTTCAAATAAATTTTTCAACCTAAAAAATCATATCGATCGAAATGAAAACCTTCATTTTGACTAAATTAAAAAGATCTCCAAAATTGTACAAAAATAATCTGGAAGATTTTGAGAACATTTTTTCGTTTTGCTGGATTTATTAAAAGCTTAAGAAAAAATTCGAATTCTTATGAAATCGAATAAAGAATAAAAGATATTTCTATTTTATACAAATAACATTCTTATGAATTTATTATTATTATCGCCAATCCTTAAAAAAGCTTCAAAATTTTATTTCAAAATTGACAAAAATTTACATTTTCAAGCGATTTTTCAAAGCATCAAATTTTAAATTATTATTATTTTTTTTAATTTTCGTAGAATTTTTTATTTTATTATCTTTAACCCATTCAAAATCCTTAAAAAGCTCTAAAATTTTATTTCAAATTTGTCAAAAATCTACATTTTTAAATATTTTTTCGATTCACCACATTTCAAACTATTTTAAAAATTTTTAAAAGAACTACTAGGAATCTTAGAAATTAAATATTTTTGTATTATCCTAAAAACCTGTCGAAATTCTTAAAAAGTTTCTACATTTTATTTTAAAATGTTTAAAATCTACATTTTGTTTCATATTTTTGGAATCTTCTGACACTTTAAATTAGCTTTGAATATTTTTCAAAAATTCTAAATATATTTTAAAATAATAAGAATTTTTCCTAGAACTTTGCATAAACCCTGCGAAATAAAAAACTGCCTTAAAATCTTCAAGATATATATTTTTTTAAATTTGTAAATCTTTTTAAATATTATCTGAAAATTAATTTTTCAAATTGAAAAATCATTTTCACCTTTCCTAAAAAATTAAAGTCCTTAAAAAGCTTCAAAATTTGATTTGAAATTTTTTTAAATCTACATTTTTAAAAATATTTTTTCGATCTTTCCAAATTTTAAATTATTTTTTTAATAAATTTTTTTTTTTAATTTTCTTAGAAGTTTCAGAAACAATTCTGTATGATCTTAAAAACTTTCAAAATCCTTAAAAAGTTTGTACCATTTATTTTAAAATCTTCAAAAATCTACATTTTGTCTTATATTTTTGAAATCTTTTGAAACTTTAAATAAGCTTTCAAAATTTTTCAAAAATTCTAAATATATGTTAAAATGATTCGAATTTTTCCTAGAACTTTAAATAAAACCTGCAAAATTGAAAAATGGCTTTAAAATCTTCACATTATTTTTTTTTACAATTTCGGAAATTTTTTAAAAATGTTATTTTCAAATTAATTTTCAATAACAAAAAATCATTTACAATTTTCCTAGGAATCTTTGAGAACATTTTTTATTATCCTCAAATCCTTAAAAAGGTTCAACATGTTAGTTCAAATTCTACCATTTTTTTACAAGTTTTGTACTCATTTCAAAATTTCAATTATTCTTGCCATTTTTTCAAAATTTCTAAATATTTTTTTAAATGATTTAAATTTTTCCTAAAACTTTGCATAAGTCCTGCAAAATAAAAAAATTGCCTTAAAATCTTCGAGATATTTTTTTTACATTTTTGAAAATCTTTTTAAATACCATCTTAAAATTAATTTTTCTAATTGAAAAATCATTTTCAGCTTTCCTGCGACTCATAAGAATTTTTTATTATTATCGTCAATACTTTTAAAGTCCTTAAAAAGCTTCAAAATTCTATTTCAAATTTTTTTAAATCTACATTTTTAAAAATAGCTTTTCGATCCTTCTAAATTTTAAATTATTTTTAAATTAAATCTTTTTTGGATTTTTTAAATTTTTGGAATCTTCGAATTTTTCCTAAAACTAAATCTTTTTAAACGATTCGAATTCTTCCTAAAACTTTGAATAAATTCTGCAACATTAAAAAATTTTAAATCTTCGAAATTATGTTTGTACACTTTCAGAAATCTTCTTAAACTGTTGAATGAAATTCAATGAATTTTCAACTAAAATGATAGAATATTGAATTGGAATATTATATATTCAATGATAAAAAAAAAACTATTAAAGTTAAAAAAAATCTAATTTTCAATGAAAAAAACTAATTTTCACAAAATAGACTTTCAGTGATGAATTTTTCAATAAAATAATGAACCTTTAACTGGAATAGTTTGAATTTTAAACAAACAAAAAAAATTAATTTTCAACTTAAATTTTCAGTTAAAAAAAATAAGGTTCAACCAAAGAGATGCAATTTTAACTAAAATGATGGGATATTCAATATTGGAATAATTATAATTTCAGTAAAAAACAAACTATTTTAGTTTAATAAAAAAAAACTAATTTTCACAAAAATAGACTTTCAAACAAAGTGATGAATTTTCGACTGTAATATTTGAATTTTAAACAAAAAAGATAAATTTTCAACTAAAAATTGAATTTTCAACCAAGAAGATTAATTTCTATAAAAAAAAGACAAATTTTCAACTAAAAAATATAATGCTTCAACCAAAAATTGAATAGTTAAATTTTTAGTTGAAAAATTAATGTTTAATGAAAGAGATCAATTTTTAACTAAAATGATTCAACTGGCAGAATTGAATTCCCAGTTTAAAAAAATTAATTTCAAAAAATATATATATAGTTTTTTTATTAAAACAGTTAAATGCAGTAATAGAGGGCTACTTTTACAAAGTAATTGAACAAAAAAATCATTGTTATTTAATTTTATATTGTAATTTTAAAAAAGCACGCTCTCAAAAAAATTCCCTGACTAAAAAAAAAATCCCTAACTTTCCCAGGTATTTAATTAAGTAATTCCCTGAAAATTACAGGTTTTCCAGATAGGGTAGACATCTTATTTTTTTAATTAAGAAAACCAAGTGTTTTTTTCGCAGCAACTTCCCAAAACGCCGATAATTATATAAATGAAGGAATTCAAAACGCAAACGATTATAGTTCATACAAAACTGTAATTCAGAAATTACGTATAATATTCTTTTATTGCAGCAGGTTTAAAAAAATGATCTAATTTGTTTCGTAGGCGACAAAAACCGGACAAAACTGTATGTAAAATGTGATGTGTGTGACACTTTTACTTCACAATATCTTACAGGTTCGTACGTGGACAAATTTGATAAAATGATTAAAAGTATGTAATTACAATAATCCTTTCATTTGGAAATAACCAATATCATAGTTATTGTCGAAAAGACGGCCGTACGAGAAATATTCTCATAGTGGAGTAAGTACAAATCAAAACAATACAGAATGTTCTAGCTGCGAATTCAACTTTTCTTTCAACGGTCACCTATCGTCCAGACGGAGGAAAAAATTTATAATTAACCAAATTCAATATTCCTTCGATTCCTTTAAAATTTAATTGACAATATTAATACAGATGTATATAGATGGACAAAATCATACAAATTTCAACCTAAATTTTAGTTCAGAACCGCAAGTCCGAGCGCGAGAGGAGGAAAGTTGTCGGCTCACCCTGCTGCCGACGCAGCTTTCTGCTTCGGTTACAGATTTTTTGTTTCCGGCGCAGATTTCC
>JAUELO010000356.1:21171-33661 GCA_032357855.1 Amphibolips quercusostensackenii
AGATTTCCGCTTCTGTTGCAGAATTCTGCTTCGATTGCAGATTTCTGATTCCGACGCAGATTTCTGCTTCGGTTACAAAATTTTTTGTTTCTGACGCAGATTTTTGCTTCTGTTGCAGATTTCTGATTCCGACACAGCTTTTTGCTTCGGTTACAGATTTCTGCTTCGGTTACAGTTTTTTTGTTTCCGGCGCAGATTTCCACATCCAACGCAGATTTCCGCTTCTGTTGCAGAATTCTGCTTCGATTGCAGATTTCTGATTCCGACGCAGATTTCTGCTTCGGTTACAGATTCCTGCTTCTGCCGCATATTTCTGCTCCAGACGCAGATAAAGAAAACGGCGAGTACAAAGTTACCCTTGGCGGATACCTTAACGTTTAATGAATAAGTTCTGTTCCACATTACGCACATCCTCATTGACAGACATCGATTACTCTAATTAGAATTCGTTATTTTGGCAACTTACGGTTCAGAAGAAATCTCGTAACTTTATACCTAACGCAGCAAATGTGTGCACATTACTTGATATTAACATAGTATCAGAGTAATTCGTATCTATTTCTCCCATCACTGACAAATACACATTCGACGATTGTTTTGTTCTTTGACTTTACAAAAATTTATATTTTATTCTATATATATGTATATATGTATATATATACTTTTTCATTAATATATATATACGAAAGTAAGAAAATACGAAACGACACTAAGGAACTATGATTGAGTAATAAACATAAAGGTAGTATTTTAAATAAAAGGGACATCAGAAGGGGAGGGTCGATGGTAGGAACGGGATGGGGAAACGTTAAGTTTACAGTAACTAGCAATATTAAAGTAGCAATCGTACAGATGATTTCCTTTTTTAATATTATTATTATGTATAGTCGTAAATTAGTTTTAGCTGTTTATCATGTAAAAGGTGAGCTGCGTGTGTGTGTATTTTCTGGCTTCTTTGCGTCGAAGGATGGTAGAAAGGTGGCGGAGATCCATGAACACTCGACGGAATCGCAAGAGATCGATCGACTCTTTCTCTCCCTCTCTGCGTAAGGACGGGACAGGCGTATTCATTGGCACTGCTGTCCGTTAGCTTTATGCTGAACTTCTTTTTCTTTCGAACAGTGCTTACGGCTTCCCTATATCCATGAAAATCGCCTGAGTATAAAAGAGACTACTCAAAGGCCAAACAGCGGACGCAGTTCACCTTTCACGCGCAAAAAACGAAGCTCTTCCAATTGAAAATTGTCATTTGAACGCAGATGATAACTTTTACAAATTTGCTATGTACTCTGTCTGCATTTTTGAAAACTTGTGATTCTACTAAAATTTTGATCGAAAAATGCCAAGTCTTGAAAAACTTACCAGAATTAAACAAGTCTTTCCGTTTGAATATTACTTATTCTCCCTACAAACATTCCTCTTGGCTTTTTCGGACACACCTTGCCACTTTCCGTTTGAACTCCGTATAACTCTCTCTCCACTCTTTCTGCAATTTTAAATCAAACAAAATTATCAATAAAAACTGCCAGTTTAATTTTAATAAGAATTATCGAAACAAAATTTTTAAAAAACTTCCAAGCCTAAAATTCACTTCAGACACAAAAAATAGTGTAAATAGTGTCAAAATTTTTTTAAAACAGTGTCAAGATAGTCTCACGAAATTTTTTTTAAAAATATTCTAAAACCTACCCCTTTTTCATATTTTTTTGAATCTTTTCAAATTTTAAATCGGTTTTAAAATTTTTTAAATGTTCTAGGGATTTTAGAAATTTTTTTTATTATCTTAGAACACTTCAAAATAGCTAAAAAAAAAATTTTTTATTTTAAAATCTTCAAAAATCTACATTTTGTTTTGTATTTATGGACTTTTCCTAAACTTTAAATTAGCTTTGAACATTTTTCAAAAATTCTAAATATCTTTTTAAATTATTCCAATTTCTCCTAAACCTTTGATAAAATCCTGCAAAATTAAAAAATCCCTTTAAAACATCCAGATTATTTTTTTTTTACAATTTTGGAAATGTTTATAAATATTATCTTAAAATTAATTTTTCAAAATAAAAAAATCATTTTCAGTATTCGTAGGAATCTTAAGAAAACTTTGTATCTTGAATACTTTCAAAATCCTTAAAAAGCTTCAAAATTTTCAAAAATCTGCATTTTTGATATTTTTCGTAATCTTTTCAAATTTTAAACCGGTTTAAAAATTTTTGAAATGTCCTAAGAATTTTAGAATTTTATTATGATTTTATAACCCTTAAAAATCGCTAAAAAACATTTTAAGCTTCTAAATTTTTTTCAGATCCTTTCAAAATTTACATTTTGTTTCACATTTTCGAAATCTTTTCAAGTTTTCTAATATTTTTTGATTATTTCCAAACTTCTACATAACTCTTGAACTTACTCCAATTTTTTAAAAATTAATAATTGTTTAGTTGTTATTATTACACCAAAATATATTCTAAAACCATATTAACGTTGCCTATGAATCTCAAGAAAATTTTTTGATTATCTTCAAATCTATCAAAATCCTTAAAAATCTTCTACATTTTATTTCAAAGTATTCAACAATCTACATTTTTGTTACATATTTTTTGAAATCTTCTCCAATTTGAAATCATTTTTGAAACTTTTTAAAAAATTCTAAATATCTTTTAAAATGTTTCGAATTTTTCATAAAACGTTTAAATGAATCCTGCAAAATAAAAAAATTGCCTTCAAATCTTCCAGATTACTTTTTTACAATTTTGAAAATATTTTTAAATATTATTTTCAAATTAATTATTCAAAATTAAAAATTATTTAAAATTTTCCTAGGAATCTTGACATTTTTTTTTATTGTCACCAAACCTTTCAAAATCTTTAAAAAGATTCAAAATTTGGAAAAATCTAAATTTTGTTTTAAATTCTTTGGTATGCTTTAAAATTTTGAATTTTGAAAATCTTTTTAAACATTACCTTAAAATTAATTTTTGAAATTAAAAAAACCATTTTCAATTTTCCTAGGAATCTTAAACTTTTTTTATTCTTTTGAAACACACAAAAAATCCTTTAAAAGTTTCTAACTTTTATTTTAAAATCTTCAAAAATCTACATTTGGTTTTATACTTTTGGAATCTTCAGAAGCTTTAAATAATAAGCTTCGAAATTTTTTCAAAAATTCTAAATATCTTTTAAAATGATTCGAATTTTTCCTAAATTTTTCAATAAACCCTGCAAAATAAAAAAATCCCTTAAATCTTGCAGATTACTTTTTTACAATTTTGGAAATGTGTTTAAATATAACCTTAAAATAAATCTTTAAAAAGCTTCAAAATTGTCAAAAATCTACATTTTTAAAATATTTTTTGGAATGCTTTTAAATTTCTGATTATTCTTGAAATTTTTTCAAAATTTCTAAATGCCTTTTAAAATGATTTAAATTTTTCCTAAAACTTTTAATAAGCCCTGCAAAATAAAAAAATCGCCTTAATATTTTTTATTTATAAAATCTTTTTGAATATTATCTTAAAATTAATTTTTCAAATTAGGAAACCATTTTCAACTTTTCTAGGAATATAATAAACTTTTTTTATTCTTTTAAGACCTTCCAAAATGCTCAAAACACTTCTAATTTTTTTCGGATTCTTCCGAAATTTACATTTTGTTTCACATTTTTCGATCCTTTTCAATTTTTCAAATATTTTTTAATAATTTCAAAACTTCTAAATGACTCTTGAACTTACTCGTATTTTTCCCTAAATAATTAATTGTTAAATTGTTATTATTCCATCACAATTTTCAAATTTTCTTGAATTTTCCTCGGTATCTTAGAAAACCTTTTTCATTATCTTAAATGTTTTTAGAATCCCTTAACAGATTCTACATTCTATTTTAAAATTAGTGGTGAAAATTTTTCAAATTTTCTAAATATGTTTTTAAATTATTCGAATTTTTCCTAAAACTTTATATGAATCCTGCAAAAAAAAAATTACCTTAAAATCTTCCACATTACTTTTTAAAATTTTTTTTTGAAATTTCTTTTAAATATTGTCATAAAATTATTTTTTCAAATTGAAAAATCATTTTCAATTTTCCCAAAAAAAAAAAATTTTTCCTAAAACTTTACATAAATCGTGCAAAATAAAAAAATTGCTTTAAAATCTTCCATATTTTTCTTTAATAATTTTGAAAATCTTTTTCAATATTAGCTTAAAATTAATTTTTCAAATCAAGAAATAATTTTCAATTTTTCTAGGAATACTACGAACTTTTTATTATTATTTTCAATCCTTTTTAAGTCTTTAACAAGCTTCAAAACTGTCAAAAATCTCCAATTTTTGTTGTTTATTAAATCCTACTGTCATCTGCTTTTAGTTAACTACTTAAAAGTTAATTTTTTTCTTTGAAAATTCATAATAATAAATTTACCTATTTTCGGTTAAAAAATAATTTTTTTTTGGTTGAAAAGTCTATAATTAAATTTTTGGTTAAGAATTCATATTTTTTGGTTAAAATTTTTATTATTTGGATCAAAGCAAAATTACTTTGTTAAAAACTTCGTCTTTTTGTCCCGAAAATTCAACAATTTGATTATAATTTTTTTTTCTTGACTGGAAAATTTTTCGCTCGTTTAAAATTGATGAACTTTCTTGAAAATTAATCTTTTTTGGTAGAAAATCAATTTTTGTTTGTGAAAAAAGACACTATTTAATGGAAAATTAATCTATTTAGTTAAAGATCCAAGTATTTCATTTGAAGTTAATTTTTTTCTTTGAATTTTTATAATTTTAGTTAATGATTTTTCTTTTTTAGGCAAAAATAAAGTTTTTTAATATAAAGTTCAATTGTTTTGTTGAAAATTCGTCTTTTTGTCATGAAAAATTCGTATTTTCGGGTCAAAAATTCAACAATTTGGTAAAAAATGTAACTATTCACTTGAACATGTATGTATTTTATGAAAAATTCATTTTTATTTTGGCAAAAAATCAATTTTTTTGTTAAAAATGCAACTGTTTGGTTAAAAATTATTCTGTTTTAGCTCAGGACTCCAAAATTTGGTTGAAAATTCCTTTTCGTTTGTTAAAACCAACTGTTTCTTATTTTAAATTAAAATATTTTTTTTCTTTCAAATATAACATTTCAAAAGAATTTGAAAATTGTCAAAGAAAATAATGAAAAATTTTAAGGCAATTTCTTTAGTTTTGGAAAAGTTAAAAAAAATTGAAGGAAGAATTCGACAAATTTAGAAGCTTTGGAAGCTCCGAAAAGATTCACCAAGAATTTTCTTAAGATTACTGTAGACATTTTTTATGATTTTTTTATTCTAAAAAATGAATATAAACTTTAATTTATATTTTTATAAACTTATTTTACTCATTAAAATTAATAATTTTTTAAAAATATAAAATAAAAAATTAATATTTTAATTTAATTATAATATTATTTAATGTTAGTGTTGATAAGATATAAATAAAAATAAAATTTTTTTTTTTTTTTTTTTAAATTAATATTAATTTATCTAATAAGAATAGAAGAATGCATTTTTTTTTAGAAGTTCGAATAAATTTAAGATATGTATAAGATTATAACAAGATTACAAATTTATTTATAAATTAAAATGTTTAAAGATTTCACATAAAAATTTCAGAAGCTTTAAACGATTTCTGAAAGGTTTCAAGATAATAAAAAGATTTTCTTAGATTTCTTAGAAAATTTGAAATAATCTTTTGTTTTTCAAAGTAAGTTTTAAAGGAAATTTTAAAACATTTATAAAAATGTCCAAGATTTTATCGCAATTTTTTTAAATGTTTGATTATTTTCAAAATTAAAAAAAATATATTAAAACTTGAAAGTATTTCCGAAAATTTATTTAATATTTCTTTGTTTCTTCTGAACTTCCAAAAGTCCTAAATATCTTTTAAACTAATGCGAATTTTTCCAATACATATTTTGTAAAATCCTGTAAAATAAAAAACTTTAATATTTTCCAAATTATTTTTTGACACATCTGAAAGCTATAAAAATCTTTTTGAATTTCCTCAAGAATCTTAGAAAAATTATATTTATATAAGTTAAAAAAAATATATATATATATCAGGGTGGCCGTTTTTATCGAGGAAAACAATTTCCGATTTTTTTTTCGGTATAAAATGAAAATTTTTAATACTCATCAATTAAAAATTTTGAAATAGTTCAATTTTCAGTTAAAAAAAATTAATTTTCAATTCAAAAAATTATTAACTAAAATGATAAATCTTCATTGAGAAAAATGAATTTCTATACAAAAAGCTAAATTATTTTATCAAGAAGACGATTTTTCAATTAAGAAAATTGATTTTCTACCCAAAAATACGAATTTTTAACAAAGCACATTAATTCTGAACTAAAAAAGATCAATTTCAAGTTAAACAAATTAATTTTGAACGAAAAAAAAATAAAATTTCAACTTGAAATAGAATAATAAAATGCTGAGGTAAACAAATTAATTATCAACCAAATAGTTGAATTTTTGATTAAAAAATACAGATTTTTAACAGAAAAGTGAATTAGTTTAATTTTTAGATAAGAAACTAATTTTCAATTCAAAAAATATATAAAAAAAACAGTTGAGCTTCTAACTAAAGAAATGAATTTTCAACCAAAAAGAATGCATTTTTTAACCAAAAAAACAAATTTCAAACTCAGATTCTTCAGTCGATTAAAAAAAAAATTTATACAGAATGTTGAATTTTCATGCTTAAAAAAGACGAATTTTCTACAAACCAGTTTGTAATCCAAAAACACGAATTTACAACAAAAAAGTTCATTTTCACCCAAATAGTTAATTTTTACAAAAATAGTTCAATTTTAAAGCCAACAGACAAATTTTTAACCAAATAGATACATTTTCAACAAAAAATGAAATGGGTTAATTTTCAGTTTGAAAAAAATAAATTTTTAACCAATAAAAATAATTTTCGACCAAAAAAGATGGATTTTTAATAAAATACATGAATTTTCAACCAAACAGTTTGATTTGTAACAAAAAAAAAAATTTCAATAAAAAACTAATTTTTATAAAAGAAGATTAATTTCTTACTAAAAATAAATGAATTTAAAACAAAATATATGAATTTCCAACCAAATAGTTCAACTTTTAACAGAAAAAGACGGATTTTTAGAAAATAACACAAAATTTCAATTCTCACTTTAGAAAATTGATTTTCAATAACAAAAAAAGACTTTTCGGCGAAATATTTCAAATTTTAACCAAGGAAACCAAATAGTTGAATTTTCAAGCAGAAAGACGAATTTTCAATTAAAAAAATGATACACTATTAACAAACAAAAAATTATTTTCAAGAAAATAGTGAAGTTTTCAAGCAAATAAATACATTTCCAACAAAAAAGATTAATATTCTACCAGAAAATATGTAATAGTTCAATTTTCTGTTACAAAAATTACTTTTTAACAAATTTTGTTTAACAATTTTTTTTAACAAAACAGTAAGATTTTCATAAAAAAAAGGTTTTTCAACTAAAATGATAAATTACCATAAAAAATGAACTTTTAACAATGCAGCTCCATTTTCAATCACGTAGTTGAATTTTCAACCAAAAATTATTAACTTTCACACCAAAAAGACTAATTTTTTAATAAATAAAGATTATTCAGTCAAAAAAGAAAAAAAAAATTAATCCAAAATGTTGAATTTTAATGTCCAAAGATAAATTTTCTACAACAAAGTTGAATTTTCAAGAAAAAGTTAATTTTCAACCAACCAGTTGCATTTTCAACCAAAAGTTATAAATTTTTAAACTAAAAGATTTTTCAGTAAAAGAAGAAAAAAGAAGGAACCAATATGTTGAATTTTCATGCTAACAATACAAATTTTCTGCATACCAATTGAATTTTCAATCCGAAAATATGAGTTTAGAATAAAAATGTTAATTTTCAACCAAATAGTTAAATTTTTTTACAAAAGTAGTTAAATTTTCCACCAAGAAGATAAAATTTTTACCAAAAAAACGACATATAGACAAAATACATGAATTTTCAACCAAATAGTTTAATTTTTACCAAAAAAAAAAGGATGGATTTCCAACATAAAATAATTTATTTTTAACCAAGATTATTAATTTTCTGCCCCCTCCCATACCCACATGATTTTGAAAAAAAATAAATGACATAAAATTTCAATTTTCACTTTAAAAAATTGATTTTTAATTAAAAAAAAAACTTTTTCAACAAAATAGTTCAAATTTAAACCAAAGAAAACTATATACATAGTTGGATTTCAAGCAACAAGACGAATTTTCTAGAAAACAGTTGAATTTTCAATCCGAAAATGTGAATTTACAACAATAAATTAATTTGCAACCAAGCAGTTGAATTTTTGAACAAAATAGCTTTTTTTACCAAAATAGTTAAATTTTCAATAAAAAAGATAAAATTTCTACCAAAAAGAAGAATTTTGAACAAAATACATGAATTTTCAACCAAATAGTTCAATTTTTAAAGAAATAGGATTTTCAACAAATAACGTAATAGTTCCCCTTCAAAAAATTTATTTTCAATTTTAAAAAACTAACTTTTAATCAAGAAGATTAATTCTACCAAAAAAATATGAATTTTAAGCAAAATACATGAATTTTCCACCAAATAGTTTAAGTTAAGAAAAAAGAAGGATTTTCCACAAATAACGTAACAGTTCACTTACAAAAATTGATTTAAAGTTTAGAAGAAAACTAATTTTTAACCAAGAAGATTAAATCTACCAAAAAAGGTAAATTTTTAACAAAACACATGAATTTTTAAACAAATAGTTTAATTTTTACCAAGAAAAGAAAAAGAATTGTCAAAAGAGAAAATTTTCCAGCAAAAAGATTAATATTCTACCAGAAAACATAAAACAGTTCAATTTTCAGTTGAAAAACTAATTTTGAACCAATTTTTTTTTTTTGACAAAATAGTAAAATTTTCAGGTAAAAAAGGTAAAAAAAATAATCTTCAACAAAATAGTCAAAACTTTAATCAAAGAAACCAAATAGTTGAACTTTCAAGCAAAAAGACGAATTTAAAAAAAAGACATGAGTTTTCAGCTAAAAAGATACATTTTCAACAAAAGAAAAATTCATTTTAAACAAAATAGTGAAGTTTTCAAGTAAAGAAATAATTTTTGAATCAAAATGATTAATAATCTACCAGAAAACAGAAAAAAAAACAAAAACACAAATTTACAACTAAGAGAGAAAAAAAATTCATCCAAAACTTTGATTTTAATGCCCGAAAGATGGTTTTTCTACAAATAAGTTGAATTTTCAATCCAAAAATATAAATTTTTAACAAAAAGTTCATTTTCAACTAAATAGTTGAATTTTTTACCAAAACAGTTAAATTTTTAATATAATATTAAAGTTTCCAACCAAGAAGATTAAATTTCTACCAAAAAAGACGAATTTTAACCAAAACACACAAATCTTAAAGAAAATAAATAAATTAAAAAAAAAGATGGATTGTCAAGGAAAATTAACCGGTTGAATTTTATACCAAAATATTTAAATTTTTATCCAAGAAGAATACATTTCTACCAAAAAAGGACGAATTTTTAATAAGATACATTAATTTTCTACCAAATGTTTAATTTTTAACCACAAAACAAGATTTTCACTTTTGTAAAGTTGATTTTCAAAGAAAAAAAAAATTTTTAACCAAGAAAATTAATTTTCTACCAAAAAAAGATAATTTTTCAACAAATAACATACTACTTCAATTTTCACTTTAAAATAATTTATTTTCAGCAAATAAAAAAAAAGAATTTTCAACAAAAAGGTTAAAATTTTGACGAAAGACAAAAAAGACGAATTTCCAATCATAAAGATTAATTTTTTGTCAAAAAGACGAGTTTTCAACAAAACGCTCGAATTTTCTACTTAATAGTTTAATTTTTAAGGAAAAATTGATAATTTTACTGTATAAAATTGATTTTCAATTTAAAAAAAAACTAATTTTTAACCAAGAAAATTTATTTCCCACCAAAAAAAGATAAATTTTTAACCAAAAAAGATAAGTTTTCAAACGAAAATAGAAAAAATACATTTTTTCTAATAAAAATTAATGTTAAACGAAAAAAACAAATTTTTAACAAAATAGTTGAATAACCAAATAGATGAATTTTTCAACTAAAAAGATGAATTTTCAATAAATAAAGATTTTTCATTAAGAAAGAAAAAACTTTTTTCAAATTATTAAACTTTTAGGCAAAAAGACAAATTTTCCGTAAAACAGTTGAGTTTTTAACCCGATAATATGAATGAGAAAAAAGTTAAATTTCCAAGAAACCGTTGCTTTTTTAATCAAATAAGAAGCAATTTTCAACCAAGAAGATCAACTTTCTAGAAAAAAGACAAATTTTCAAATAAAAAAAAAATAAAAATGATAGTTACATTTTTAGTTACAAAAAAAAATTTTAACAAACAATAAACAGATTTACAGCAAAATAGTTCAATTTACAATCAAAATAGATTAATTTTCACCGTAAAAAAATAAGTGATCAAAAAATCTTAAATTTTTTAGTTAAAAGAGTAATTTTTAACAAATAAAGATTTTTTAGTTAAAGAATAATAAAAAAAATTTCCAAATTGTTGGACTTCCAAGCCAAAAGATAAACTTTTTGTAAAACAGTTGAATTTTTTTCCTGATATTATGAATTTTCATAAAGTTCAATTTTCACTTTAAAAAATTAATTTTCAGTAAATAAAAAAAAAAGAATTTTCAACAAAAAGGTTAAATTTTGACAAGAGAAAAAAAACGAATTTTCAATCATAAAGATTAATTTTCAGTCAAAAAAGACATGTTTTTAACAAAATACGTGAATTTTCTACTAAATAGTTTAGTTTTTACAACAAAATTTTACTGTATAAAATTTATTTTCAATAAAAAAAAAAAAAAATTTAACCAAGAAAATTAATTTTCTACCAAAAAAGATAAATTTTAAACAAAATACATGAATTTTCAACCAAATAGTTTAATTTAAAAAAAAGATGGATTGTCAACAGGAGTAGAAGTTTTATTTTTTACCAAAATACTTAAATTTTCAACCAAGAAGATTAAATTTCCGCCAGAAAAAGATGAATTCTAAACAAAATACATGAATTTTCAACCAAGTATTTCAATTAAAAAAAAAAAAAGATAGATTGTCAGCAAATAACAAAATAGTTAAATTTTTACTTCAAAAAATTGATTTACATTTAATAAAAAAAAAAAGAATTTTAAACAAAAAGTTTAAAATTTTAGCCAATGACAAAAAAGGCGAATTTTCAATCATAAAGATTAATTTTCGGTCAAAAAAGACGAATTTTCAACAAAAGATATGAATGATATGAATTATTAACCAAAAAGGGTAAAATTTCGAACCAAAAAGACAAAATTCCAACAAAGAAAGATTGTTCAGTCAAAAAAGGAAAAAGATTCATGCATTATTTTGAATTTCAATGCCAAAAAGATAAATTTTCAATAATCCAATTGAATTTTTAACCGGAAAACATGAACTTTCTACAAAACAGTTAAATTTTTTACCAAAATTGTTGAGTTTTCAATTCAAAAAGACGAATTTTTAACAAAATGATGAAAATTTTAATCAGATAACATTTTTTCACGGCAAGACGGAATATAAAAAAAATTAACTCAATTAATTATATATGCTTCATAATAATAATACTTTAGTCAGATAAAATTAATGTAATTACTTAATCAGTTAATAATTAAAAATATAAAAAAATTAATACAAATTCCCTAAATCTTTCAGGTTTTCTCTGACATTCCCAGACCAGTTTTAAAATCCTTCACTCGTGAAAGCCTTAAATAATTTAAAATTTTTATTTTTTAGACATAAGGAAGCAACACTTTCGCGTTCTCAGTTTGACATTGTACGCGACCATGTAGATAAAAAAAATGCGAGTGTTTTTAACAACTTACGGCGGCATCTACATTGGCGGGACTTTCATCATTTGGATCAGCGAGCATGCTAATCACGCTTATAAGAATTGTTTCAACTGTGTGAACAGGAAGCCACCGTTCAGAAGCCTTTTCGTAGCCCCACTTATCATCTCCTGGCTCGTGCAAGATCGATATGCACACGTCACCATTTTTTTCGACTGAAAAAAAATATTTTTATTTCTGATTAGTAAATTATGTTAATTAATCTCAGGTCTCACAGTCCCTATGGGATAAAATATAGAAACCAAAGGGTGATTTTTTCTGGTTTAAAGGGGTAACACAAATCAGGGTGTCTACTTAACTTCTGGGAAAAACTCCTTGATAAAAAAATACTTCTCTTCTTTAAGTGCTGACGTTCGCCAAACTAATTTCATGTTTGCCCAGGATGCACCACGTAGAAGTAGTCAGTCAGATTTTTCATACCTTACTTTAAATATACTATACACAACTATATGCAACCTATATGAATAACTCAACAAAAAATATATACACTATATACATACACGGTATCCAACAATTTACATATATACA
>JAUELO010000356.1:84970-105514 GCA_032357855.1 Amphibolips quercusostensackenii
AAAAAGTTGATCTTTTTGTGTGTGGATTCAACTATTTTGTTAAAAATTCAGCTTTTTTAGATCAATTTGACTGGTAAAAAAATTCTTTGTTTTTTTTGTTTAAAATTAATTTTCTTAACTGAAAATGTAACTATTTTATTTTTTGTTAGAAACTTAAAATTTTGATTAGAAAATTCAACCATTCGCTTAAAAATTCAACTATTTGGTATTAATTAGAAAATTCATAAATTTCGTCGAAAATTCGTTTTTCTTGGGCAGAAAATTAATCTTCTTTCTTGTAAATTTATCTATTTGCTGTGGATTTAACTAATTTTTTCAAAAATAATTATTTTTAGGTGTTAATTTCAACCATTTTGTTAAAAAGTTGTCTTTTTTGTTAGTTTAAATTTAACCGGTAGAAAATTTATTTTGTTGTTGAAAGTTATTTTTATTGCACTAAAAATTTAACTATTTCATTTTTGGTAGAAGCTTATCTTTTCTAGTTCCAAATTCAACTATTTGGTTTTAAATTCAAATATTTTAGAAGAAAATGTAACTATTTGATATAGAGTAAAAAATTTAATTATTTTGTGGAAAATTCATCCATTTTGTTAAAAATTCGTGTTTTTTGGTAGAAAATTAATCTTTTTAGAAAATTTATCTTATTAGCTGTGAGTTCAACTATTTTGTTAAAATTTTTTTTTTTTGTTCAGTTTTACTGGTAGAAAATTAGTTATTAAACTAAAGATTTTTTTTTACTTTTTGGTTAAAAACTTATATTTTTGAGTTGAAAATTTAACCATTTGGTTGAAAATCCATCTTTCTTGGTTAAAAATTACACTCCTATTGAAATTTATCTTTGTAGGTTTAAAATACAACTATTTTGTTGAGTCCTCTGTTTTGCTAGAAAATTTATTAGTTTTGTTGAAAATTTGTCCTTTTGAACTTAAAATTTATCCTTTATGTTAAAAAAATCATCTTTCTTGTTTAAACATTCATCTTTCTATCTTTTTAATAAAAAATTTCAATCTTGTTTCGTTAAAATACGAAATATTAAAACTTTCGTAAGGGAGTCATATTTTTAGTTAGACAAATAAACTAAACTTTGTTAAAAATTAAACTTTTTTTCACAAATATAATTATTTTGTTAAAAATTCAACAATTTTTACTGCGGTCTTCTTCGGAGTCAAAAATTCTACTTAATAGTGAACAACTCTTCAGGAATACGAAAACACGCAGAATAAACGTAAAATATATATACACTCAACTCCCGATATAAGAACGGTTTCGGTCTTCGGCTTTTTTGGCCTTGATCCTAAATCGGGGGAATCGAAACATGAACAAGCAGGGCTGCATCAACTATTTCTGTTGGATTTGAATGCATGACGCAACCTGATGCAATTTACGCGCTGAGAATGCGGGTCACGAGTCGTTTGTCACGCTTGAGTGAGCACACCTTCTCTTTTGGCCCCGCGGTTTTTCTTATCACGAAACTGCGGAAGCTATCAGTTTTAGGAATATCGTAAGTCGGAGGGTCTTTTATCAAGAGTTGAGTATACAGTAAGTGGCTTTGTTATTTTGGAGAGAGGGGGGAGGGAAATATCCCAAAAATTTTTAACATAGTTTATTAAACCACCGAGAAATGAAGAAAAAATTTGAACTAACCCACTAAAGTCCAGCCTTCCAGTTTGTGGATAGCGAAGGCCCCAGCTATTATATAGCACAACATTGCACCAAGGCAAATGCTGATTGGTGCAAGAATTGTAACATTGGGTCTGTCACCGGAACCCAGACTGGAGACCTCGTCCTTGGGACTAGTCTTAATCTCCACACTAGGAAAGGTCGAGGCATTTGCTCGGACATAAAATGGCTCTTGCAATTGGATCTGTTGTTGTTGCTGAGCTAGTTCCTCCTGTTGTCTTTTCTTTTTCATTCGCCTTTCCTTTTCCTGCGAAAGTCGAGGGTTTAAGCAGATTCACATTTTTGAACAAATTTACATCAAACTCAAATGCAGAAAAAATTTGTAGGTAAAAACGGCTTATGACTTTCTTCCCTTAGAAATTACAAAAATATTTGAAAAAAATTCTCAGAGAACTCACGAGCTGGCTAAAAAATTTCAGGACCTAAAAAGTAGGATCTCTAGGAACTAGGAACTATGATTTCTAGAAACTAGGAACTAGGATCTCTAGAAACTAGAAACTAGATTCTCTAGGAACTGGAAACTAGGATCTCTAGGAACTGTGAATTTGGATCTCTAGGAACTGGGAACATGGATCTCTAGTAACTGGGATCTTTAGTAAATGAAAATTGTTATCTCTGGAATCTGGAAATAAGTATATTTATAAAGTAGGAACTAGGATTTCTAGGAACTGTACGCTAGGACCTGAGAACTAAGTCCTCTAGGAAATGGGAACAAGGCTCTCTATTAATTGGGAACTAGGATATTTAGGAACTGGGATCTCTATTTAATAGAAAATTAGCATCTCTAGAAACTGAAAATAAGTATCTCTATCAATTTGGAACTAGGATCTCTAGAAACTGTACACTAGGACCTGTGAACTTAGTCCTTTAGGAACTGGGAACAAGGACCTCTAGAAATAAGGAACAAGGATATTTAGGAACTAGAATTTTTAGAAACTGGAAACTAGGATCTATAACAAACTGCATAAATAGGATCTCTAAGAACTGGAATCTTCAGGAACTGTGAATTAGAATCTCTAAAAATTGCGAATAAGGACCTATGAGACCTGCGAACTAGGATCTCTAGGAACTGGAAACTAAAATTTCTAGAAACTGGAATTTCTAGGACCTAAAATCGCTATAACCTAAAATCTCTAGAAACTGAAAACTGGTATCTCTAGGAGCTGGGATACCTAGAAACTAGAAACAAGGACCACTAGGAACAAGGGTTACTAGAAACTAGGAACTAGGATCTTTAAAAATTGGAAACTAGGTTCTTTAGAAACTGGGAACTAGGGTCTCAAGGCACTGAGATCTCTAGTAACTGGGCGCTAGAATATCTAAGAACTGAAAAGAAGGATCTTTCAGAACTAAGAATAAGTATCTTCAGAAACTGAGAACTAGAATTTCTAGAAACTGGCCTGTAGGACCTATTTCGCTAAAACCTGAAATCTCTACAAACTGGAAACTAGTATCTCTAGGAGCTAAAGCATCTAGGAACTGGGAAATAGGATCACCAGAAAATACGAACTAGAGTATATAAATACTGAGAAATAGGATCTTTAGGAACTGGAATCTCTAGGAACCGGAAACTAAAATCTCTAAAAACTTGATACAAGGATCTTTATAAACCGGAAACTAGTATCTCTAGGAGCTGCGATATCTAGGAACTGGAAAAAAGAGTAACTACGAACTGAGAACTAGGATCTCTAGAAACTGGAAACTAGGTTCTCTAGTAGCTGGGAACTAGGGTCTCTAAGCACCGAGATTTCTAGTAACTGGGAGCTAGAATATTTGGAAACTAAAAACAAGGATCTCTCGTAACTGAGAATGAGTATCTCTAGAAACTGAGAACTAAAATTTCTATGAACTGGGATATCTAGGACCTAAAATCGCTAGAACCTAGAATCTCTGGAGACTGGAAACTAGTATCTCTAGGAGCTGAAGTGTCAAGAAACTGGAAAAGAGGATCACTAGGAACTAGGATATCTAGAAACTGAGAACAAAAATCTTTTGGTACTATGATCTCTAGGAACCGGAAACTTAAATCTCTAGGAACTTGATACAAGGATTTTTATCAACTAGAAACCAGGATCTGTAGGTACTAGAAACTAGTATCTCTAGGATCTGGGATATCTAGGAACTGGAAAAAAGAGTCACTAAGAACTAGGAACTAGGATATCTAGAAACTGGGAACTGGGTTTTCTAAAAACTGAAAACTATGGCCTCTAGAAACTGGGAACTAGGATCTCTAGGTACTGAAAATTAGGATCTCCAGGAGCTGGGGTTTCTAGGAACGGGTAACAAGGTTCACTAGGAAATAGGAACAAGGATCTCTAGAAACTGGTAACTAGGTTCTCTAGAAACTGGGAAATAGGGTCTGTAGGAACTAGGATCTTTAAAAACTGAAATCTCTAGAAACGAGGAACTGAAATCTCTAGGAAATGGAAACTGTTATTTCTAGAAACGGGAAGCTGGAATCTCTAGGAACTGGAAACTAGGATTTTCAGGAACTGGGAACAAGGATTTCTAGAAACTAAGAACTGAGTTCTCTAGAAACTAATATCTCTCGAAACTGACATCTCTAGGGACTAGGAACTATGATATCTAGAAACTTGGAACCAGAATCTCTAGGAACTGGAACTAAGATTTCTAGGAATTGGGAACTAGGATCTCTGAAAAATAGGAACTCGGATTTCTAGGAACTGGAAGCTAGGATTTACAGAAACTGGGATAAGGATCTCTATAAACTAGGAACTAGGGTCTCTACGAACTGGGATATCCTGAAACTGACATCTCTAGGGCCTGGGAACTATGACATATAGAAACTGAGAACTGGAATCTCTAGAAACTGGAACTGGGATCTCTAGGAATCGGGAACTAGGATCTCTGGCAAATTAGAACTAGTATTTCTAGGAACTGAGAATAAGGTTCTCTAACAACTGCGAACAAGAATCTCTAGAAACTGGGGGCTAGGGTCTCTAGGAACTAGGATCTCTGAAACCTGAAATTTCTAGAAACTGGTAACTATGATCTCTAGGAAATACAAACTGAAATCTCGAAAAATGGGGAGCTGAAACCTCTAGGAACTGTAAACTAGGATTTCAAGAAACTGGGAACAAGGATCTCGAGAAACTAAGAATTAGGTTCTCTAGGAACTCGAATCTTTTAAAAATACCATACTTAGGGACTGGGAACTATAATCACTAGAAACTGGGAACTAGAATCTCTAGAAAATGGAACTGGAATCTCTAGGAATTGGGAACTAGAATCTCTGGGAAATTAAAACTGGGATTTTTAGGAACTGGAAGCTAGAATTTCTAGGAACTGAGATCAAGGATCTCTAGAAACTGGGAACTGGGGTCTCTACGAATTAGGAATTCGAATCTCTGGGATATAGGAACTGGGATTTTTAGGAACTGGAAGCTAGGATTTCTAGGAAGTGGGATCAAGGATCTTTTGAAACTGGGAACTGGGGTCTCTAGGAACTGGGATCTCTTAAAACTGACATCTCTAGCCTCTGGAAACTAGGATCTCTGGAAAATGGGAACTGGTATTTCTAGGAACTGGGAATAAGAATCTCTATGAACTGCAAACAAGGATCTCTAGAAACTCGGAACTGGGGTATCTGGAAACTACAATCTCTAGAAGCTGACATGTTTGGGGACTAGGAACTATGATCTCTAGAAACTGGAAATTGGAATCTCTAGAAACTGGTCTCTGAGATCTTTAGAAACTTGAAACTAGGTTTTCTAGGAAATAAGAACTAGGATTTCCAGAAACTAAAAAACTAGGTTCTCTAGAAACTGGGTTCTCTGAGAACTGAAATATGTAGGAATTTAGAAATATAAATTCTAGGAACTGGGAACTGGGATTTCTAGGAATTAGGAACGAGAATCACTAGGCACTGCAAACTAGGGGCTTGAAAAATAGGATCTCTAGGAATTGGGAAAATAGGATCTCTAGAACTGGAAACTAGGATCTCTCGGAAGTGGGAACTACGATTCACAGGAAATGGAGAATAGGTTCTCTAAAAACTGGGGACTGAGGTCTCTGGGAAATAAAATCTCTGGAAACTGAAATCTGTAGGAAGTGGACTCTATGATCTCTAAAAAATGAAAACTAGGGTCTCTAGAAACTGGAAACTAAGATCTCTAAAAATTGCAAAAATAAGATATCTAAAAACTGGGAAGTGGGATCTTAAGGAATTGGAAACTAGGTTTTATAGGAACTGGGAACTAGGTTCTCTAGGAACTGGAAACTAGGTTCTTATGAAACTAGGAACAAGGGTCTCTAAGAACTGAAAACTAGGATCTCTAGGAACTGGGATCTCTAGGAAACGAGGTCTTTCAAAAACGAAAACTAGGATCTCTGAAAACTGGGAACAAGGGTATATAGTAACTGGGAAGAACGATCTCTGGAAACTGGGAAAAAGGATCTCTAGGAACTGTGAACCAGAATTTCTGGACACTTGGAACTAGGCGCTTTAGAAACCAGAAACAATTACCACTAGGAACTAAGAACTTAGAATTCTAGGAACTGGAAACCAAAAACTTTAGGAAGTGGAACCTCTAGAAACTAGGATTTATAGGAACTGAAAACTAGGATGTCTACAAACTGAGAACAAGAATCTTTAGGAATTGAGTACTAGGATTTCTAAGAACTATCAACTAGAATCTATAGGAACCAGGATCTCTAGGACCTAGAATCTCTAGAAACTGGACACAAGAATGTCTAGGAACTGTGAACTAGAAGTTCTAGGAACTAGGACCCAAGCTCTTCAGGAACTGGGAAAAATGATCTTTAGAAAATGTGTACTAAGATCTCTAGGAACTGGAAACTAAGAACTTTAGAAACTGAGATTCTAGGAACTAGAATCTCGAGGAAATAAGACTTCTAGAAACTGGAAACTATGATCTTTAGAAATTCAAAACTAGGATCTATAGGGCATGAAAACTAGGATATCTAGGAACTGGAAACTAGGATTCATAAAAAGTGCGATCTCTAGAACCTAGAATCTCTAGGAACTAGAAACGAAGATCTTCAGCAACTAAAAGGTAGTATCTCTAGGAACTAGGATCTCTAGGAACTGGAAAGTAGGATTTCATGGAACTGGTAACTAAGAATTTCAGGCACTGGGAACTAGGATCTCTAAAAACCAAGAGCTAGGTTCTCTAGGAACTAGGATCTCTAAGAACTGAAATCTTTAGGAACTGCGAACTATGCTCCTAGAAACTGGAAACTAGGAACAATTTTGGGCAAGCAGCTGCTTCTTAGTGGAAACGCAGTGGGTAAGCAATAGTGCCAAGCGTGTGAGCAGAACATTTCCCGCGTATTAAGAACGCTGCAGTTCCATAACACGTTTGTCACATAAAAAAAAACTCTGCGCGAAATACGACTTCGAGATGCTGCTTTCCTGCCTAAAGGGAGCGTTGCTGCACTAACACTGTTGAGGCAACACCTGTTCCACTGTGGGCTCTCAGCGTCCCCAAAAAGAGAGAAGATACTCACCAAGCCGCGGGAGAGCAGCGCGCGACGCAATTGATGTTGCAGCTCTATTACGTGGGCAAACAGCTAGCCCAAAATTGTTTCAGTGTAGGAACTGAAATCTCGAGGGACTGGCAACTATGACCTCTAGGAACTGGGAACCAAACTCTTTAGAAACGGGAAGCTGGAATCTCTACAAACTGAAATCTCTAGAAACTGAAAACTGTGATCTCTAGAAAGTAGAAACTAGAATCTCTAGAATCTGGAACTGGAATATCTAGGAACTGGGAACTAGAATCTCTGGGAAATGGGAACTGGGATTTCCAGGAACTGGGAACAAGGATCTCTAGAAACTGGAAACTAGGTTCTCTAGGAAATGGGATCTCTAGTAAATGTTATCTCCGGGAACTTGAACTATGATCTTTAGAAATTGGAAACTGGAATCTCCAGGAACTGGGAGTTGGGATTTCTAGGAACTGGGAACTATGATCTCTTGGAACAAGCTGAAAAGCTGGACAGCTGAGATCTGTGAAAACTGAAATCTCTAGAAACTAGGAACTATGATCTCTAGAAACTAGAAGCTAGAATCTCTAAAATCTGGGACTGGGATCTCTAGAAACTAGGAACTAGAATCTCTGGGGAATGTGAACTGGGATTGGCAGGAACTGGGACCAAGGATCTCTAGAAACTGGAAACTAGGGTCTCTAGGGTATAAGATCTTTAGTGAATGTAATCTCTGGAAACTTGGAACTATGATCTTTAGAAACTAGAAACTATAATCTCTAGGAACTGGGAGTTGAAATTTCTAGGAACTGGGAACTGAGATCTCTAGGAAATAGAGACTAGGATTTTCAGGAACTGGAAACTAGGTTCTCTAGAAGCTGAAAACTAGGGTCTCTAGGACCTGGGATCTTAGGGAACTGACATCTGTAGAAACTGGGAACTATAATCTCTTGGAACGAGCTGTAAAGCTAGAAAGCTGGAATTTCTAAAAACTGAAATCTCTAGAAACAGGAAACTATGACCTATAGAAACTAGAAGCTGGAATTTCTAGAATCTGGAACTGGGATCTCTTGAAACTGAGATTTAGAATCGCTGAGAAATAGGAACTGGGATTTTCAGGAACTGTAAACAAGGATATTTAGAAAGTGGAAACTAGGGTCTCCAGGAAATGTGATCTCTAGTGAATGTAATCTCTGGGAACTTAGAACTATTATCTTTAGAAATTGGAAACTAGAATCTCTAGGAACTGGGAGTTGGAATTTCTAGGAACTGGGAACTGAGATCTCTAGGTAATAGAGACTAGGATTTTCAGGAACTGGAAACTAGGTTCTCTAGAAGCTGGAAACTAGGGTCTCTAGGACCTGGGATCTTAGGGAACTGAAATCTGTAGAAACTGGGAACGATAATCTCTTGGAACGAGCTGTAAAGCTAGAAAGCTAGAATATCTAAAAACTGAAATCTCTAAAAAACTGGAAACTATGATCTCTAGAAATTAACAGCTAGAATCTATAGAATCTGACACTGGGATCTCTAGAAACTAGGAACTAGAATCTCTGGGGAATGGGAACTGCGATTTCTAGGAACTAGAAACTAAGATTTCTAGAAAGTAGAGACTAGGATTTTCAGAGACTGGAAACTAGGTTCTCTAGAAGCCAGAAACTAGGGTTTTTATGTCCTGGGAACTAAAATCTATAGAAACTGGGAACTATGATCTCTTGGAGCAAGCTGTAAAGCTGGACAGCTGGAATCTCTAAAAACTGAAATCTCTAGAAAATGGGAACTATGATCTCTAGAAACTAGCAGCTAGAATCTCTAGAATCTGGAACTGGGATCTCTAGAAACTAGAACCTAGAATCTCTTGAAAATGGAAACTGGGATTTCCAAAAGCTGGGACCAAGGATCTCTAGAAATTGGAAACTAGGGTCTCTGGGGAATGGGATCTCTAGTAAATGTAATCTCTGGGAATTTGGAACTATGATATTTAGAGATTGGAAACTAGAATCTCTAGGAACTAGGAGTTTTGATTTCTAGCAACTGGGAACTAGGATCTCTAGGAAATAAGGACTAAGATTTTCAGGAACTGGAAACTAAGTTATCTAGAAACTGGAAACTAGAGTATCTAGGAACAGGGATCTTGGAGAAATAAAATCTGTAGTAACTAGGAACTATGATCTCTTGGAACTAGGATTTTTAGGAACTGAAAACCAGAATCTCTAGGAACTGAAAACTATGGTTTTTTTAGGAATTGGGAAAATAGGATCTCCACGGACTGGCAACATGGAATTTAAGAAACTGGAAACTAGGTTTTTTGGTACCTGGAACTAGTATCTCTAGAAACTAGAAAATTCTTAAGAATTGTTTGTGGAAAATTTGAGCTGTTTGTAGAAAACTTAAAATTTTTCCATTTTATTAATTATTAATTAATTATTTAAATTAATTAATTAATAAAAAATTAATTAATTAATTCTAAATAATATTTCAATTCTCATAAAAATTGGAATAAATATTAATTTTTTTTTTCGTTTCTAAAACCTAGTTATAAGTTTGTGACTTTTTTACGGACAAATTTTTTTCGTGTGATTTCAGTGCTTGACACATTACCAATAAAATAACGCGTTACCTTTAGCGTTACTTTTTATGAATAAATTTTTTACTACTTGAAATATCTTTCCGACTTGAAAAAAAATGTTCATGAAGTAAAGATATTCAAATTTTTAGCTTTGTATTTTTAAAAATATGAAAAGAGGACTTTCTGGGATACTGTACCTTTTTAGAGCTTAGCCCATTTTCATGAAAGATATCATAAAAGAGCAAGATGCATTTTTTAAACAAGATTTAAAAATTTACAGACCTTTATCTTGCATTTGTTCATTTTATGTTATTTTTAGAAAAATACGAAAATTTTATTGTACGAAAAAAATTCTCCTGACCACAAAAATTATTTACCCTCCATGAAACTTACAGGATTTTTTTTCGCAAAGAAGGCTAAATTTAGTAAAATTGGCTAAAAATATAAGTATGCGTTTTTTTGCAAAAAATGTCAATTAAGATTTAAAAAAATTTGCCGCGATCTTTCTAAATTTTTATTTATTCTCAAATTTTTTATAGAATGAAAAAAATGTGCTTAGCTGAATAATAGACGTCAAAATTCAAATATTCGCAACTTGCTCGATTTTTCTTGTCAAATTGTAAATATACATGTAGCCTAATTTCCATTCATTTACAAAAAAATCAAAAAAAATTTTCACCCGTGAGCAAACCTAAAAATAACAAAATTACCAAAATAGAGTACTTTTTCCATAAAAACTATAGAGTGAATTTTCTCAAAAAGGCCTCATTTGATTTTTTCCTTAATTAGAAACACTTTTTATTGATGGCAGAAAATATTGTCAAAATATCAGTTTTGTTGTTGAGCATTCTTAAATTTTAACTTTACGTTTTTAGTAAATTTTCGAATTTTCTACTTGCCAAAATTTAAAATCTCCAAAAACATCAAATTTTAAGAAAAAAAATTTGAAATTGAATATTTTGTATATCTCTTATATTACTATAAAACTTGAAAATATAAGAAAAAAATCAAAATGTAATATTAAAGAAAATTCACTTTCTACTTTTTTTAAAACTCTACGTCATTTTAGTGATTTAAAAAAATTTTCAAGTTTCTCTGTATGGCTTGAACGAGTGCAGATTGAAATTTAAGCTGCTACAAAGGAAATTAATTTACGTTAATTTGTTTCCAAGATACAACATTTAAAAATCTTAACTTTTCTTTTATAATTTACCTAAATATTAAGGAATTTTTAAGTTTATGAACAAAATTTCTGTGTGAAAAATTACGTTTTTTATATTTTACGTTGGGAAACAATATATTCTGGGCCTAAAAAATTTCGTGACCCATATTTAATAATATAAAATCAGTCATACTATGTTTCTAATGTAGAAAAAGTGACTAAATTTTACATAGTGCATCTTACATGTCACATTTTACAAATCACATGTTACAAAGTACTTTTTACATATTACGTTTAACCCATTACATTTTACATTTTTCAATTTACATATTGCATTTTACATATTAAAGTTTACATATTACATTTCACATATAACATTTTACATATTAAATTTTACATATAAAAATGTAAAAATGTAGGAAATATATCGTTACCTGCATTCTCCTTTCATCATAGCAACAATATCCACAGTTTGAACATAGACAGCAGCAAAGAGCTCGAGTAAAAACGCCTCGAGCGCAACGAGAAAGTAAACCTCCTGCACTTGATAAATACACCAACGTTAAAGGAATTCCCAAACTGGCATAACCCATGGTTGCAACTTTGGCCCATGTTGACCTTGGTGCTATACTTCCATATCCTGAAAAATAAAAATAGTTTTCTGCTATTAATTTATTTTCTAGTCAAATACGTAACAAGAATGATTCTTCAATGTACTTATAGTAGGTAGAAGAAAGATAAAACATATATGGAGCATATGGGATAATTTAATTGACCCTCTATAATGGTCGGGTCAACTGTACAAGATGATCAAGTCGATTATCTGAGATTATCCAGCTGACCATCCATAATGATCAAATTAAGCCTCTATGATGATCAGTTCAGTCCCTTGTGATAATCAGATCGACACTTTGTCATGGTTGAGACCACCGTCTAGGGTAATCAATTTAACTATCTGAGATAATTAACTCGACAATCCGAGATGACTAAATCCACCCTCTATGACGATCAGTTCGACACTTCGTGATGATCAGTTGGGCTCTCTGTTATGGCACAGTTATCTATTTTCGATGATCCAGTTAACCATTAGAGTTAATCAACTCGACCCTGTATGATAATCAGTTCGTCCCCTTGTGATGATCACTTAGTCTTTTTGTCATAATCCAGTCTACTATCTGAGATGATCTAGTTGACCATCCGAGTTAATCACATTTATTCTTTATAATGATCAGTTCGGACAACTGTAGCCATCAGATCGGCTCTGTCATAGTTAAGTCTACTGCCAGAGATGATCGAGTCGACTGTAAGAGATTATTTATTCGATTATTCGAGATGATCATATCGATCCTCTATGATAATTAGTTGGGCCCTCTGTAATGATCAGATCTTCTCTCTGCCATGGTCGAGAGAACCGCCAGAGATGATCAATTCGACTATCTGAGATGATCCACACGACCACCTAAGATGATCAAATTGAACCTCTCTGATAATCAGTTTGGTCCTTTGTTTTAATCTCTGTCATGGTCAAGACCAACGTCTGAAAACATAAATTTCACTATTTAAGATGATCAACTCGACCATCCGGGATGATTAAACCCACCCTCTATGATGATCAGTTCAACACTTTGCGCTGATAAGATCAGCTCTATGTCATGGTCGAGTCGGCTATCTGCAATGATCCAGTTAGCCATCTGAGTTGATCAAATCGACCTTCCATGATAATCAGTTCGATCCCTAGTGATGATCAGATCGGCTCTCTGTCATGGTCGAGAGGACCGTCTGAGATGATCAATTCCACTATCTGAGATGGTACAGCCGACCATTAGAGATTATCAAATCAACTCTCTATGATGCTCAGTTTGGTCATCTGTGATGATCACATCGGCTCTGCCATCATTGAGACGTTTGTCCAGGATGATCAAGTCGACTATCAGAGTTGGTCTAGTCAACTATGCAAAATTATCAAATTGACTTTCTATGACGATCAGTTCAGCCCTCTGTGATGATCAGTTAGGCTATTTGTCATAACTGAGTCGACCATCCGATATGATCAAATCGAATCTCTAAGATGGTCGATTTGAACCTCTTTTTTCAAACTTCTACAGATAGACGTTTTTACCATCTAGAAGGCTGTTTCATAGTTGACCCTGAAATATAATCAGTCTGCAGTTCTAAATGGCCAGACTGACCTTAAATTTTTCTGTGTGTAACCATCATACTTCCTGTATGAAACGCGAAGGCGCACTGGGTCTAATAGGATCATCTTAAACTTTAAGTGCTTACTGCAACCACAGAATGCATTTTTTCGGGCTGTAAAAATTAATTTTTTTAAAGTCTTTTAAATTAGAAGCAAATAGTTTCGAGATAGATATAAATGAATAAAAAAAGTTCATAAAATCAAAATCGGCATAGCAAATTAAAAATGATTTTTTTCCACAAAATCAGATAAGTTTTTCAATTTTCAATATTTTTGCACCAAAATTTACCTGCGTACTCTGGAAATAGTGTACTTTTACACAAAAATAAATTTGATAGTCTACGTTGAAAAAAGTATTATAAATTCATTAAAAAATTTTACAAATAAACTTTTTATTCACAATTTAAACTTCCTAGTCAATAATTCAACTATTTGATTAAAAATGCATCTTTTTTATTTAAAAATTTAAGTTCTTCGTTGACAATTAATTTATTAAGTTTAAAATTCGTCTTTTCATAAAAAATTAATTTTCTTGGCTTACAAATTAAAGTATTTAGTTGACTTCTGAACTATTCTTAAAAATCCATTTCTTTAAAATGCATCATTTTAATTGAAAATGTATCTCTAGCTGAAAATTTGACTATGCATATTGCTGTGAATTCTTTTTTTTTTTTATTGAGAATCAATGATCTTACCTGAAATTTCACTATTTCATTTTTGGTTAAAAATTAATTTTTTAAATTAATTTTTTTTAAAAAAGATGATTCAATAGCCAAAAAAATTAAATTTTTATTAAAAAAGACAAATATTTTCTAATAAATGGAATAATTAAATTTTCAGATAAAAAAGTAAGTTTTTAATAAAAAAAGCTAATTTTTAACAAAAAAAGAACAAACAAATAAAAAAATAGTTAAATTTTTAACCAAAAGTTGAGTTTTATTTAAGATGAAGATTCCTATAAAAAGTAATTTTTAAACCAAATGAGAGAGTTTTTAATAAAATCAATTAATTTCAAACCAGAAAAAAATTTTTAATACAAAATTAAATGTTACATTTTCTGTTAGTAAAATTAATTCTTAATTTTTAAAAATTCACCAAAATAGATACATTTTCAAACAAAACATTCTTGCACCGAAAATGATGAATCTTTAACCAAGAGAATGAATTTTTAAGCAAATAAATTTAAAATTAAGAAAAAATTAATTTTCAATTAAAAAATATACATTTTTAACTAGAAGTAGAATATTTTAGTTTTAACTTTCAAAAATAAATTTTGAAGCAGAAAAAAAGGATTTTCAACAAATTAGTTAGAATAAAAAAATTTTTTTTTTTCTAATCAAACACAATATTGAAACTAATGGGATTATTTTATTACCAAATAGACAATTTTTCAACAAAATAGTTGAATTTCCACCTAAAGCAGATACACTTTCAACTTGAAATAGAATAGTTAAATTTGTAGTAAAAAAAAATATTTTCAAGCAAATAAAATGAAATGTTTAAAAAAAATAGCTCAATTTTTAACGCAATAGATGAGTTTTTAATCGAAAAGAATTAATTTCTGCCAGAAAAAATCAATTTTGAGTTAAAAAATAAATAAATTTTTAAATTGAAAAAAAAAATTTTTAATTGACAGTTAAAAAAATTAATTTAGAAAAAATAAATTTTGAAAGAAATAGTTAAATTTTCAACCAAACAGATAAATTTTCAACCAAGAAGATAATATTTATATAAAAAAAGATAAACTTATAAACTTGAAAAAATTAAAATTATACTTTTTGAATGTGTACTTCTAATTTAAAGCTACGAAAGTTTGAAATTTAAAATTTGTAATTAGTCCATTTTTTTCTTAATTATGTAAATTATTAAAAATATTTTAATTTTAAAATTTATTTTTGAAAGTTGTATCTTTTTCTAAAAAATTAATGAATTCCAAAAACAAAAAATATAATTCTTTTTTTTTTGCATTTTTAGTTTAATTTTAAAGGGCTTATCTCGGGAAAAGACAAGAATAAAATTTTTATATTTTTTATGCGCTTCCATTTTTTCTCAGAGAGCCATATTTCTTTTGCCACCCCAAGTCGGCTTTACAGTTCATAAATCTACCCTAAGAAGATTCCAAGTGAGACTACATCATAAAAATGAGGTATTTGCCTCTGGTATTGGTAGCTTAGGTAAAATTTTTTTCACACTCCTGAAAATATAAATTTTCAACAAAAAAGATAAATATTCAGTAAAAAAATATATATTTATTAACAAATAATTTAATTTTTAACTAAAAAAACGTGTTTTAAATAAACTAAATAAACTTTTTGCTTTAAAAGATCAATTTTGAATATAATATGAAATAGTTACACTTTTTGTTGAAAAATAACCTTGAATTAAGGAAATTTATTTTTTAAATAGTTGAATTTTCAACCAAAGATATAAATTTTTAATTGAAATGACGAGCCTTCAAACAAGAAAATAAATTTTCAACAAAATAATTTAATTTTTAAGAGAAGAGATGAATTTTTTACAATAAAGACAATTTTTTAACAAAATACATGAATTCTGAAGTAAAAATATAAATTTTGAACTAAAAATAGACCAGTGCAATTTTCACTTGGAAAAATAAATTTTTAACTAGAAAAATCAAAATTTTATAAAACGAAATGAATCGTTAATGCAAAATTAATAATTCAAATTTTTAACACTATAAAATAAATTTTTAACGGAATAGATAAATTTTTTAACCAAGCAGATGAATTTTCAACCAAAAAGATAAAATTTATATCAAAAATATAAATATTCCATAAAAAATATAACAGCTAAATTTTTAGCTTAAAAAAAAATTTAATTTTTCATCAAAAAGATACATTTTCCACAAATGACTATAAATATCCAACAAAATAATATAAATTTTATCTAAAAACAGAATAGTTAAATTTTTAGTGAAAAAAATCATTTTCAATTAAGTGAAATAAATTTTTAAAAGAAGAAGAATAATTTTCTACCTTAAAAAAATATTTTTAAATAAGATACATAAATATTTAGCCAGATATTTTAATTTCAGAAATTTTGAATGTGGTAGTTAAATTTTTAACCAAGGATATAAATTTTCATTTGAAATTATGAATCTTCAACTAAGAAAATGAATTTTTGACATAATAATACAAATTTTTAACACAAAAGACAAAGCTTCTACCAGAAAAGATAAAATTTAACAACATACATTAATTTTTAACTGGAAAAAATAAATTTTAAACGAAAAATAGAACAGTTTAATTTCTAGTTAGAAAAATAAATTTTTAGGAAAAAATCAAATTTTCAAAGAGCGATATAAATCCCAACCAAACATGAATATGCAAATGTTCAGTTTAAAAATTAATTTTCACCCAAAAAAATAATAAAAAAAAAGTTATATCTCGAAAAAAAGTTTTCTAAAGTAAAATAATGAATCTCCAACAGAAAAAATCTAATTTTTAAAGGACGAAATTAATTTTTACTAAAAATAAAGTATAACAATTTAAGACCATATAAAATTAATTTTTAACAAAATAGTTCAATTTTCAACCAAGCAGATAAATTTCAACCAATAAGGTTAAATTGCTATCATAAAAAATAAATATTTTACAACAAATGAAATAATTAATTGATTAATTTGCTACTAAAAACAATCAATTTTTCACATATGATAATGATTTCCCAAAAAAATAATATAAATTTTGAACTAGAAAAAGAATAGTTAAATTCTTAGTGAATGAAAAAATGTTCAATCAAGTGAAATAAATTTTCAAAAGAAAAAGATTGATTTTCTACAAAAAAATGGTTTTTATTAAAATACATGAATTTTCAACTAAAAAGTTGAGTTTTTTACTCAAAAAGGTAAATTTGGATCTAAATATGGGAGAATTAATTCTTCAGTTGAAAAATTAAGTTTCAACAAAGAAGATTGAATTTCTCTAAAAAAGATTAATTTGTTACAAAAATTTAAATAGTTAAATTTTTAGTTAAAAAAATTAATTTTTGATAAAAAAATAATTTTTAACCAAAGAGATGAATTTTAAACAACAAAAAATCTTTTTTCCGTTAAATAAATTTCTAGCTATAATGATGAATCTTCAATTAGAGAAATAAATTTTCAACCAAAAATCGAATAGTTAAATTTCCAATGAGAAGTTAATTTTTTGCCACATAAAATAAATTTTTAACCAAAAATATTAATTCCAAACCAAGATGATATTATGTCTCTGAAAAATATCTGTTTTAGACAAAGAATGGAATAGTTTGTTTACATCAAAAATTAATTTTTCTGACTAAAAATTTGATATTCCATTATGATCTAAAACAGATCTTTTTTTTACAGAAATTATATCATCTTGGTTTCAAATTACCTTTATGGTAAAAAATTTATTTTATTTGGTTGTAAATAAACTTAAGACAAAAAATTTAACTATTCTATTTTTGGTTGTAAATTCATTCCTCTGATTGAATATTCATCATTTTAGTAAGAAAATAACTTCTATAGCAAAAAAAGTATTTCTAATTGTTGAAAATTCATCTTTCAGATTAAAAACTATTATTTCAACTGAAAATTATTATTTTTTAACTGAAAATATCGCTTTTGAAATTGATTTTATTTGTTTGAAAATCTAACAAAAAGGTTGAAAAATCCTTCAAAAATTAAAAAATTTGTTGAAAGACACATGTATTTAATTAATCTTTTCCAAAAGGAAATTAATCTTTCTGACAAAAAAGCAAACAAAAACAAATGACTATGTTTGCTGTTTGCATCTTAAACCGGCCATTGCACGGGAGAGCGGACGTGCACGGGAGAGTGGACGTGCATGGGAAAGTGGATGTGCACACTTTGATTTAAAAGTGCATAACTCGGCAACCAGAACAGGCTACCAGGCTAAAAAAAAATAAAATCATAAAGAATAATTTTTACACAAAAGAGTAAAAAAAAAATACGAGCTAAAAGCGAAAAATCAATTTTTTGTTTACATTTTCTCAATAGAAACTTGGACTTTTGTTTTTTGAATTTTTATGGCAAAAAGGGTAATAAGTTCTGCATAATACTAATAAATTGTATTGAAATCAGTTTCAAAGGTCTGATATGTCGTATTTTGACGTAGTTTCTACAAGTTTGGATATTTTTCAAAAATATTTTTTCACTACGCTTTACCTACCTAAGATTATTATTTACCGCAGTTTAAAGAAAAATGTTTTCATGGCTAAAAAGTCTAATATTCTTGACCTGGAGCTTCTACTTCAAAAAATCTTAATTTATTACCAAATAATTCAATTTTCAATTACAAAATAAGTCTTTTGAGCAAAATAAATTAATTTTCAACTCAAAAAAAATTATTTTTGGTAAAAAATGTAATACCCTTCCCCTTTTTCCCTTTACCGTTTCCCTTCTATCTTTTTTCTTTATTATTTTTCACCATCACTCCCTTTTCCACTTTCCCCTACCTCTTTCTCATGTTTTCCTTTTTACTGTCCCCCTTTTGTGTTTCCTTTCCTTATTTTCTGTTTCCCCCTTGTCCTTTCCATTCTCTTTCTCTTTCATTTTCCCTTCTCTCATTTTTAATATCCCCTCCCCCTTTGCCTTTCCATTTCCTTTTTCTCTATTTGACTCTATCCTTTCCACTTTCCGCTCTCCAATAAGTTGTACCTTCACCCCTTTCTCTCCACTACTTTCCCTTTTACTTTTCACCGTTTCCCTTTCCTCTTCTTCTTCATTCTTTTCTTTTTCCTTTCCCATCCCTTCTCCCTTCTCCACTTTCCCTCTACCTCTTTCTCATGTTTTCCATTTTTATTTTCTACTTTTTGTTCCCCTTCCCTGTTTTTTGTTTCACCTCTCCCCTTTCCATTCTCCTTCTTTTTCATTTTCCCTTTCCCTTTTTCCATTTTCAATTCTCTCTTCCTTTTTTCCCTCACTCTTTTCTCTATTACACTCTCTCCTTCATACTTTCCCCCCTCCCTAACACTCTCTTCTTTACCCCTTCCTCTTCACTCCTTTTCGTTTTTCCTTTCACTGTTGCCCTTCGCTCTTCCCTCTTTCTTCTTTTCTTTTATTGGTCCTACCTCCACTTACTTTTTTTACTTCCCATACCCTTTTTCTCATGTTTTCCCTTTTTTCCCCCCTTTTTGTGTTCCCATTTCTTGCTTTATGTTTCCCCTTTCCCCTTTCTATTCTCTTTCTCTTTCATTTTTCATTCTCTCATTTTCAATATCCCCTCCTTCCTTTTCCTTTCTATTTCCAATTTCTCTATTTGACTCTCTTTTTTCCACTTTGCCTTCTTCCCGGAATTTTTCCTTCACTCCTCCTTTCTCACTCCTTTTCTTTTTAACCTTCACTGTTCCCTGTCCCCTTTCTTCTGTATTCTTTTATTTTTCCTTTCCCAGGCCCACTCCCTTCTTTAACTTTCCTCACCTCTCTCCCATAATTCCCCTTTTTCTTTCCCTATTTTGTGTTTCGTTTCACTGTTTTTTGTTTTCCTTTTTTATTTTCATTTTCTTCCATTTCCTCTTTCCCTTTTTCTATTTTTAATTTTTCCTTTTCCCTTTTCCTTTCCCTTTTTTCTATTCGACTCTTTCCTTTTCCATTTCTTCTTTTCCCTACACTTTCTCCTTTGCCCCTTACCTTATTTACTTCTTTTACTTTTCCCCTTTACCGGACCCCTGTCCCCTTTTTTCTTTATTTTTTCTTTTTTCATTCCCACCCTTATTTTCTTATTCCCTTACCTCTTTCTCATGTTTCCCCTTCTCCTTTCCCTCTTTTGTGTTCCGCTTCCTTGCTTTATGTTTCCCCTTTCCATTTTACTTCTCTTCCATTTTCCCTTTCCCTTCTCCCTTTCCCTTTTTCTATTTTCAATTTTTGTTCCCCCTTTCCCTTTGCATTACCCTTCTCTCTATTCGACCCTCTCCTTTCCACTTTCACCTTTCCCCTTTCCCCTATACTTTTCTTTTACCCCTCCCCTTTTTACTCTTTACAGTTCTCCTTCCCCCTTTTCTCGTTTTCATTTCTTCTTCCCCCTTTTCCCTTCCCATTTTCTCTCTATCTTAGGTCCTATAAATTCTTTAGAAGACGTCAATATTTCACATCTGCACGTAGAATATGTAAAAGATAAGAATTTGATATAAAAACTCGAGAAGATAATCAAAATATTAGCGATCAAGTTCGTAGGTGCTATAACCTGAACTCGTTTAGATATGAGACTATTTTATAGTGGATACATTTCATCACACGAAAAAGAATTGATCATGTGAAGTAAAACGATTACACTCTTATTCTATTAAACTCAAGCCAGATTGTATTGTGAATTAAATTATATTATCGAAATTGGCTGGTTGATAATGTTCTTGAGATATTATTTGCAAGAAATGAATAGATTAGCAGTCGTTTCGGATTTATTCGTTTCGGATTTATTTGTTAGGCGTCGTCACCTTACAGTGCAATGGGGGGGGGGGGGGGGG
>JAUELO010000356.1:159944-173695 GCA_032357855.1 Amphibolips quercusostensackenii
TATTCATATTACATTTATATTATATTAATAACATAAATGGTTGAAAGCATACAAAAAATAAAAGCAACTAAACTTGCAGTTTAATGCCCTCCGTAATTATTAATAATATCGACTTATGACTCCTCCAGGTGCAGTTATACTAACTTTTGACGTTGACTAATATCCTTCGGCAAGTTGATGTGAAGAGGGTGTAATATTTCGAGCAATAGAACTCGCAGAAGGAATTCTCCAAAGGAATTTCAACCTGCTACGTTACATTTAATGATGCGATATTTAAGGGTTCTCACAAAACTAAAATGTGGCAAGAACAGTACTAAAACACAAAGTACACTTTGAAACATTTAACGAACACAAACTTACTTTTACCAACCTAAATGTCTGCAATTTAGGACACTATTTGGAAGTAGGGTTCTAGCCCTCTTAGAGAAGGAGAAAATTTAAGAAATTGGACCCGTTTTATTTTCCTTGTTTGCTTCTTTAGTTACAATTTTCAAATATAAACAATTTCCGGGATTTGTTAAAAATTTCGTTCGTTTCATTTATCGAGCCGTTACGATTATTTGTCTAAATTTTTTAAGAAACAAGATATTTAATGAGATATTTTCAATTTAGAAAAGGGGGTCAGGTTGAATCGAGTCGATAAGAATACATCATTCTTCTTTAAACTAAAGAATATTCTTATCGTCATAATATTTCACTTTTAAAAACATTCCTAAGATGTAAAATATCATACTGTCTTATGAAAATTTTTCTTTTAAATTTAAAAATATTCGTCATAATTACAAAACTGAAAAAGGAATTATTAAAGGGAAAGGGTACATGTAGAAAAGATACTTTGATGTGGATGATGTCAGAAACAGCCACAAGAAAATAAGACTACAATTAAAGCTTTTTGGATAATTGTCTAAAAAAATAAAATTTCGTCAATGTTAACAATTTTGAATAAAAAAGAACACACAGAAATTTATTTTTTACTGCACATCCACTTGCTAAGACCTTTAATTTTAGCTATCATCAAAGACAATCGAACTAAAGAAAAAGATTCCAACATGGTGGTCTAAATGAAAACATTTTTTTCTTATTCAAGCATTCTAAACAGAAAACAACAGAATGAGATAGAGATTTTTTTTTTTAATTCACATCCTAATGTCAAGACTTTCAATTTGAGCCATCCAGAAAAAATCAGACTAATAAAAAAGGTTCCACATATAGTTATCTAACAAACAAAATGTCTTAATTTTTTTATATTTCACCCCTGATAACAAAAAAATCATTATGAAATACAAAATTGTATTTGTCAGTAAATATTTGCATGTCAGTACTATTAAATTTATTGAAGAGATTCCAGCTTAGTGATCTGAAAAAAATGATATTTTTTTACTCTTCGAATATTTTACATGCTAATAATAAAAAGCAATATTTTAGATTTGCAAATCAATTCGAGACATCTTTAAAAAAAAATTAAATTAAAACAAAATTTTGCTATTTTTTATTCTTTAATCCTTGATAACGAAAAAGACAAGTATAACATAGCAAATTTCATTTCGCAGTGTATATCTATACTCCAAGACCTTTAATTTCAGTCATCATAGAAGACTAGCATACTAAAAAAAAGATTCCAGCAAGGTGACACAAAAAAATGAAATTCTTTTATTTTGATAAATTTTTACCCAATGATTACAAAATAGTAATACTAGGATATAAAAAATTTTATTTCTAATAATGTACATCTAGATTTCACGACGTTCAATTTGAACCATCTCCGAAAAAGATCGGACTAAAAATAAAGTTTTCAGCACAGTAGTATAAAAAATAAAATCTGTTTTTCATAATATTTTTTAACACTAATAGCAACAACAAAAAAATGACACTTCAACATAAAAAATATAATTTTTTAGTCTAAATCGACATGCTAAATGCTTCAATCAGAACTATTTCAGAACAGAATATATCTATAAGAAAAGATAGTACATAGTATAGTGGTCGAATACATGGAATTTCCTCATTTTTTATATTTTTAAATAATAATAATTAAAAGCATTAGTAAGATATAAAAAATTTTATTTTTTAAACAAATCTATATGCCAAAACCTTCATTTTGAACCAACCTAGTATAAGATGAGACAAACAGAAAAGTTTTAAGCATAGTCGTCTAGAAAAACAAATTTTCTCATTTTTATTATATTTTAATATTAAATAACAAAAAACACAACATTGAAAAAGAAAATTTGAGTTCTCTAAGTACTACATGCAGATACATTTAACTTGAGCCATCTTTAAAGAACATCGATCGAAAAGAAAATATTCAAGCATGGTGGTCTGAATAATAAAATTTTCTTATTTTTCAATCTTTGGTAGCAAAAAAAAATTATTATAAGGTACTAAATTTTATTTTGCAATGGATTCTTGCATTTTAAGACCTTTCATTTTAGCCAACTTCGAAAAAAATTGAACCATTTTTAGGCTATGCTTCAATTTGTGCTATATTTGAACAGAATGTATTTAAAAGAAAAGATTCCAGGATGGTGATCGAAAACTTAAAATTCACTCATTTTTCTTGTTCTTATATCTTCAATTATAAAACAACAGATGTAGCATATAGAAAATTTTATTTTTTAAACAAACCCATAAGCCAAGACCTTCAATTTGAACCGTTTTAGAATAAGATCAGGCTAATAGATATGCTTGCAGCATAGTAGTCTAAAAACTGAATTTCCTTATTCTTTTTATTTTTCTATATTGTAGAACAGAAAAAACATCACATTAATGAACAATTTTTTATTTTTAATGCATTATATGCGAAGGCTTTTGATTTGAGCCATCTCTAAAGACAATCGATCTGAAAGAAAATATTTCAGCATAGTGGTCTAGAAAATGAAATTTCCTCATCCTTTAATCTTTGATAACAAAATAAAATTATAGTTTCGTAGAAAACTTTATGTGTTGATGAATACTAGCATGCCCAAACCTATAATTTTAGCCATCTTCGAAAAAAATGAAATAATTTTTAGGCTATGCTAAACCCTGTACAAAAACGGGCACGCGCTATAAGTATATAACGTATGATATATGATCATGATTATATGAATGCTCGTAGAGCAAAAGGGTTTAAGTGCCAAAACGCGGACTTGAGAAAAAATTCAAAAAACTGTTTTTTTTTCAACACATGCAATTTTTAACAAAAAACTGCAAAAAAGTTTTTAACTATTGTCATACCTTATTAAATTATTAAAAGGGCGCTTAGGAAAAAGCAACCGTCTTCGAGAAAACCATTGTCAAAGGCAACGGATTTGAAAAAACGCTAATTTTAATTAAGGAAGAGACGCAAACATTTTTTTGTTTTTGAAACAATTAAATAAATTACTTTTAAGCTATAAACAAGCTCAATTGAATCGCCAAAGAAGCGCCTGGAACAAGAAACCATCTGCGAGAAAACCGTTATCAAAGAATGTCGCGTACCAGAAAACACCCGACCTGACACAGAAGAAGCTGCATAAATTTTTTACCGACAAAACAGAAAACAAAAAAAGAAAAGTTTTTTTGAGCTATGACTTAGTTATATCAAACTCTAAAGACATTTAAAAAAAAGCAACCACTTCCAAGGAAATACCTCTGTCAAAGGAAAGGCGCTTCTCCAAAAACGGTAATATTGACGCAGGAAGAGTTGAATAACTTTTTTTGTTTCGATAAAAAAAGGCAAGTGCTATCAAGCTATCACTTAGCTACCATAAATCATGAAAAGAACAAAAGAAAACAAGTAATTTTTTTTGAGTTACCAAACATGGATTTGGAATCGCTTTAAAATGGAACTGGACCACAATCTTTTACCAGGACATGAGTCTGAAATTGTTGAAAATGATAACAGAGAAAAGCATGTCTGTCTGGAGACTTATTAAAAATAAAATGAGGTCAGTACTTTTATTTTTTATAAACATGAGGATTAGAGCCTCAATTTTCATCATATGATGATTTGCACACCAATCAGTTAAACTAATTTAGGCTGATCTAGGCAGATTTTTCCTAAGCCTTCCGAAATCTGTAAACCAAAATCAAGGAAAAATTTTAATCAATTGGCAGTCCTCGATCGAGAGTTTCCGCACGTAACTTAATCTGATGTGTAAACGCCTCTTGTAAATATCCCCTATCATTGCCACTCCATAAAGTTTCAATAGAAAAGCTAGATCGTTGCCAAAGTTATTGAAAGGTATCGCAGCGAAACAGCCTCGTCCCTCATAATAGATCACTGAGTACCATTCTGGGACTATATCGTTCGCGAAATTTTATAAGCAGTTTCCCTGGCGTGGCAATAAATTCACCAAGGACGATCCTCTCACGTTGGGGTAAGAGAACCTAATCCTGACAGGGATCCAAATGTGGATCACTATTGTTTTTAACGTAAATTGATATAATTAAAAAACCAAGTCTTCTGGAATTTTCAATCAAACAATAAATAACGGCTTTAAGCAATTTGTTGTTATTATGAAAATTCAGAATACTGTAAATTTAATTTTCTAGGCATTATTTTAATTTTGAGAAGACTGATCAACTTAACAGATTAGGGTCCGACCATAAATTATTTTCCTATTTTCTAAAGAATTAGCATTTTTTGGTTGAAGATTCTTCTTTTTGATCGCACATTCAACTATTATATTGGAAATTAGTTGTACTTTGGTTTAAAAATTTATTGTTTAAACTGAAAATTAACCTATTCCATTTTTTGTTGAAAATTTAAGTACTTGGTTATTTATTTTGTCCAACGAATGTATTTCAATTCAGTTCGTGTTTTGTTTTAAAAATACCCAAAATTTTTTCCCTAAACCTTAACAATCTCTTGTTTTTATCGTAAAGAAGAAAGGATAAGAAAAAATGTTTAAATAAAAGTTTGCACGTATAAAAATCTTTTATAAAAATACCTTCTGCTCTTTTGCGATATGTTGCATCGTTCACGAGAAAAATTCAAAAATTTTATTTTCAGGGAAAAGCTCTTCCTGATTTAGAAATGGTTTGGTTTGCATAGAACTGATAGAATGCCTTTCTTCTATTGATAAAAAAATTTTGAAAATATTTGAAAGAATAGAATAGGTAGTATTTACCAAAAAATCATTCTAATTTTTTTTTTATTTTTAGAACATGAAAAAAGTATTTTCTAAAAAACCCTGTCTTTTTTATTCTTTCCCATATTTTTGAAAAGTTTTTATTGATAGAAAATAAGTATCCTACCAGTTTCATGCGGGCTAAACCATTTTTGTAGACAAGAATTTTTTTCCGAAATATAGTTTTCTAAATGTTTCTCGTAAGCGATGCAAAAAATCGAAGGAAGGCAAGATAGTATCTTTTTTTGCTTAAGAATGAATTTTCTTTACTAAAATTTTAAGTATTTCCTTTTGTGTTAAAAATTGATTTTTAATGGTGGAACAATAATCTATTTTGTTCTAAATTCGTTCTTTTGTTAGAAAATAATTCTTCAAAATTAAAAAAAATTTTTTAAATTAGAAAAATAAAATAAAATTAAAATTAAACTATTCCATTTTGTCAAAAAATCAATTCATTTTGGCTAAAGATTTAACTATTTTCTTTAAATTCGTCTTTTTTCGTCGAACTCTACTGTTTTTGATTTAACATTAATTTTTGTTATGTTTGAAATATTGATTATTACATGTTTTATTAAAAATTTATTCTGCTGGTTGAAAAATCAACTACACAGTTAAAAGTTTAGCTGACTTGTGAAAAATTAATTTTTTGTCGAATGTTTGACTCCTTTCATGAAAATTTATCTTTTTAGTTGAAAATTTAACTATATGGCTAAAAATAATTTTTTTTTAGTTGAGAGTTGATTTTCCTTACTAATGATGTAACTATTCTCTTTTGGGTTAGAAATTAATATTTTTAAGTTAAATTAATGTATTTGGTTAAAAATATTTTTTTTAGGCTCTAAAGTAATCTTGTTTGTTTAAATATTTTTCTTTTTAGTTAAAAAAGAAACTGCTTGTTTGAAAATGAATCCAGTCTGGTCGAGGATTCAACCATTTTGTTGGAAATTTGTATTTTTTTTTTGGTTAAATATAACTGTTTTTGATTTTATATTAAAACATTTATTTTAAATATTAATTATTACAAGTTTTAGATGAAAATTCATTTATTTTGAGTTGAAAAATCCACCACTCATTTCAAAGTTCAACTACAGTTTTTGATTTAATAAAAACAATTTTATTTTTTTAATAATAAGTTATTACGTGTTTTATTAGAAATTTATTCTTATAGTTTGATAATGAACTACTCAGTTCAAAGTTAAACTACTTTGTGAAAAATGATTTTTTGGGTTAAGGAATCATCGTTCTGATTGAAAATTCATTTGTTTGGCCGTAAATTAACTTTTTTTTTTAATTCAACTTCCTGGTGAAATGTTGAACACTTTTTATTTTTAATTCTTTATTTTACTGAATATTCATCATTCTAGTTGAAAATTCATCCCTTCAGTTCCAAATTCCACCATTTGGCTAAAAATAATTTATTTTGGTTGAGAATTAATTCTCCCTGCTAAAAATGTAACTATTCTTTTTTGGGTTGAAAATTGATATTTTTTGGTTAAAAAATCCACGACCTAGTTCGAATCAAAAGTAACTTGTGAAAAATTGATTTTTTGGTTGAAGGTTCATCGTTTTAATTGAAAATTCATCTCTCTAACTGTAAATTAACTTTTTTGTTACAAATTTAACTTTTTTGTTGAATACTTAACTCTTTTCTTGAAATTGAAATTTTTTTCGAGATTTATAATATTGTTAAAAATTTATCGCTCCAGCTGAAAACTTAAATATTTGGTTCAACATTTTTTTCAGGTTGAGAATTCATTTTCCTTACTAAAAATGTAACAATTTCCTTTTAGGTTTAGCTCTGATGTTTTTTGATTGAAAAATCAACTACTCATTTTAGAATTGAACTAATTTGTAAAAAGTTTTTTTTTTACAAGATTTATTGTTTTTATTGAAAATTTATATATTTCGTCGTAAATTAACATTTTTTTGAAAACTTAACTCTTTTTTCAGATGTCTAACTTTTTTTATAATTCTTTTTCCTTTGTTGAAAATTCATATTTGCAATTAAAAATTGAACTCTTTTGTTTGTTTTTTAACTATTTATACAAAGAAAAAATTTTTTTGGTTGAGAATTAATTTTTCTTACTGAAAATGCAATTATTCCTTGCTGGGATGATAAATGATATTTTTTATTCAAAAATTAACGGATTATTTTAAAAATTTCGCCTTTCTGGGAGAAAATCACCTTTTTCTTTGAATATTTATTTTTTTTTGGTGAAAGATTTATTGTTTTTAATAAAAATTTATCCATTTGGTATAATAATAATTATTAAAACTTTTGTTTAGAGTATATTCTTTTAGTTTCAAACTTCCCTACTTATTTCAAAGGTAAACTGCTTCGTAAAAAATTATTCTTTTTTTTGGTTGAAGATTCATTATTTCATCTGAAAATTTAACTATCTTATCGTAAATTACCTTTTTTGTTAAAATTTCTTGTTGAATGCTGAATTCTTTTCTTAGAAACTCTTTTTTTTTGTATATTCATCATTTTAGTTTGAAATTTATCTCTTTAGAAAAAAATTGAACTATTTTTTTGTTTGTTAAAATATCAGCAACTTAAATGAGAGTTGAACTACGTTATAAAAAATTAATTTTTTTGGGTTAAAGTTGCATTACTTAAGTTGTAAATTAATTTATTTTTCTATATCAATTATTATATGTTTTGTTAAAAATTATTTTTTTTCTTTATTTTAAAATGCATTACTGAGTTTAAAGTAAAGCCAACTTGTAAAAAAATCAATTATTTTTTGGTTCAAGATTCATCGTTCGAATTGAAAATTCATCTGTTTGGTTGAATTTTGTTGGAGTTATAAATCCAACTCTTTTGCTAAATATTCAACTATTTTCTTTAAAATTACCTTTTTTTGCTGATGAAAATTTATCATTTCAGTTGAAAATCCAACTCTTAAGCTAAATTGAACTATTTGGCTAAAAATCATAACTTCTTTTTGGTTGAGAATTAATTTTCTTAATAAAAATGTGACTATTCCCTTTGGTTGAAAATTAATCCGTTTTGGTTGAGTATTCAACTATTTTGTTTAAAATTTAGTTTTTTTGGTTGAATATAACTTTTTCGATTTTATATCAAAACTAATTTTTTTATTAAATGTCGATTATCACAACTTTTGTTGGGAACTCATTTTTTGGTTTAAAAATCCACTACTTATTTCAAACTCAAACTACTTTCTGGAAAATTTATTTTCAATTGGTTGAAGATTCATCATTTTAGTTCCAAATTCAACTATTTGATCGTGAATTTACTTTTTGGTTAAAATTCCAAATCTTTTGTTGAATATTTAACTCTTTTCTTGAAAATTTGTCTTTTTTCAAAGATTCGTAATTTCAGTTGAGAATTAATCTCTTTCGTAAAAAATTTAACCATTTTGTTAAAAATTATTTGTTTCTTGGTTAGGAATTAGTTTAATTTACTAAAACTGTAACTATTGGCTTTTAAGTTGAAAATTTGTCCTTTTAAAACAATTAATCTTCGTGATTGAACATTCATCCTTTTTGGTAGTAAAAATTTTTTTTTTTTTGGTTGAAGATTTATCATTATAGTTGAATATTAAAATATTTGATCGTAAATTAACTTTTCTCTTGAAAATTTAACTAATTTGCTAAACTCTTTTTTTAAAAATTTATTTTTTGTTTTTGTTGATGATTCATCATTTTAGTTGAAAACTAATCTCTATGATAAACAATTTAACTGTTTTCCTAAAAATTATTTATTTTTTGTTAAAAATTAATTTATTTCCTTCAAAATGTACCTGTTATATTTTATGTTGAAAATTGATCTTTTATGGTTAAAAATTAATGTATTCTTCGAAAATTCGTCCTTTTTGAAAAAATCAATATTCTTGTTCGAATATCCATCTTTTTAATTTAAAAAGCAACTGCTTGGCTGAAAACAAATCCGTTTTGATTAAGAATTTAACTATTCTGTTAAATTTTTTTTATTTTTTTGGCAAGAAGTCCCCTACTTATTTAAAAGTTAAACTACTTTGTAAAAAATTAATTTTTTTTTTGGTTTAAGAATCATAATTTTATTTGAAAATTTAACTATTTCATCGCAAATTAACTTTTTTGTTGTAAATTCAACTCTTTGTTGAATAAAAAAACTATTTAGCTAAAAATTATTATTATTTTTCTGGTTGAAAGCCAATTTTTCTGACTAAAAATGTAAGTATTTCTTTTCGGGTTATAAAATGATATTTTTTAGTTGAAAATGTATGTATTTTGTTGAAAAATTTTCCTTTATGGTGCAAAAATAATCTTCGCGATTATATACTTTTTTGTTTACAGAAAGAAACTGCTTGGTTGAAAATCAGTCCGTTTCAGTTGATAATTAAACTATTTTGTTAAAAATTCGTCTTTTTTAGTTAAATATAACTGGTTTTGATTTTATATTACAATTTTTTAAAAATAATTGTTACACGTTTTGTTGAGAATTCATTTTCTTTGTTAAAAGATTTACTACTTATTTTGAAGTTAAACTACTTTGTAAGAAATTTATTTTTCTTGGTTGAAGATTCATCATTTTAGTTAAAAATTCAACAATGTGATCATAAATTGACTTTTTTGTTGAAAATCTAACTCTTCAGTTTAATGCTAAAATCTTTTCTTGAAAATTCTTCATTTTTGAAGGATCGTCATTTTAGTTAAAAATTCAACTTTTTGAACGAGAATTAACTTTTTTGTTGAAAATCCAAGTCTTTTGATAAATGTTAAAATCATTTCTTAAAAATTCTTTTTTTTTTGAAGATTCATAATTTTAGTGAAAAATTCATCTCTTCGGTTGAAAATTGAACTATTTTGCAAAAAATGTTTTTTTTTTTGGTTAAGAATGATATTTAATTTTGCATGTCCTTTTTTTCAATTTTCCCTTTTAGATAGAAAAAGCTGTTTTTAATTTAAAATAAATTTTTTATGTGTAAAATATTGATTATCATAGGCTTTGTCGGGAATTCAATGTTTTTCTTGTTTGAATATTTATCTTCTTTGGTAAAAAAATTAGTGGCTTGGTTGAAAATTCAACTGTTTAGTTAGACGTTAAAATCTTATCTTGAAAATTAATTTTTCTGTTGATGCTTTATCATTTAAATTAGAAATTAATTTCTTCAGTTAAAAATTTAACTATTTTGCTAAAAATGAGTTTCTTCTTTGGTTCAAAATTAAATTTTTTCACGAAAAAATAAAATATGAATGAAAATCGTAATGAAAAATTTAACTATTTCATTTTGTCTTAAAAATTGATCCTTCCTGGTTGAAGTTTCCCGTATTTTGATAAAAATTCGTCCTTTTTTCTTTATAAGTTGAAAATTTCACTATTTTCAGTTTTTTAAATTTTTTGTTGCTCTCCTACAAAATTTTCTCCTACAAAGTTTATTTTTTCTAAAATCGGAAGCAATAATCAATACTCTTTTTTTGGCAATTTCAATAATCAAGTTTAACTTTAGGTAATTTTTATCTTAACTTTACACATGGGACATCCTTAAATTAAAAAAAAAATAAATAAATAAAAGCGTCTCATTCCTGTGATTGAAAAGCTGGATTTTATTTCCAGCACTGTTTCCCTTTTCATTTTTTTTATTTGAAAGAAAATCGCTTTCCTTTTTTAAAATATAGGGCAACATTGGAGTTGTCAATAGCATATTTACTTTCACAGCTGAGAGTACATGAACGCCGTTTCTAGTGCAAATAAAATTCTATATCCCTCACACCTACTTCCTGAATCTAGATGGAATTTAAAGCTTATCCTCAAGTGCTTTTTTTCAGCAAACACACAAACACGAAAATCAGTGCACAACGTCGTGAAAAATCTGCTCGAATTTCAAATCGATTCCCACTTGAATGGAAAACCGCATGTTTTAGTCTTACTCTTTATAAGCTGTCAGCACCACCTCATCAATATGTTTGCGAATAGTGTTTTTACAGCAGCTGCTCCGTCGATTGCAGGCCTTCGAGTTGAGTGCGGAAATAGCGTTGAATTAAATTTCATGTCGAAACAACGCCCGAGTGAGGCGTTTTCGCATCAGTTTTCCGAGCGGGAAAACTGGCACGAGCAAATGGATGGCTGATTAGAAAAAGAGTTTTGAATGAATTCACAGTTTGGTGACTTCTCAATAAATAGGCTTTATTTTTGTTTATGGACTTAACAAGGTATGTCTTTCCGATGACGGTTTGCTTTGATACTTTGCAAACTAGCAATAATTAATAATTACTTGAACAATTTTTGTAAAGCAATGCACAGTTTGTCGACTTTTGAATAAATAGGCCCAATTTTTGTTTAAGGATTTAACTAGCTATGTCTTTCCTATGAATCTTTCCTAGGATAATTTAGAAACTGACAACAATAATTTATTATTCAAAAAATTTCCATAACGCGATTCACAGTTAGGCGCCTTTTCAATGAATAGGCTCAGTTTTTGTTTATGGAATTAAGTAGCTAGGCGTTTTCGATGTCTTTTTTCAATGATACTTTGCAAGTTGACAACAATTATTAATTATTTACACAATTTTGATTAAGCTATCCACAGTTTGGCACCTTTTCAATGAAAAGGCTCAGTTTTTGTTTATGGAATAAAGTAGGTATGTGTTTCTGATGATTCTTTGCTACGATGCTATGCAAAATGACAACAATTATTTATTACTTAAATCATTTTTATAACGTGATTTACAGTTTAGTGAATTTTTATTGAATATGATTGATTCTTGTTGATGGAATAAACTTAATATGTCTTCCCAATGACTCTGTACCATAATTTTTTGCAAATTGACAACAATTATTTATTATTTTAATAATTTTTATAACGTTATTCACAGTTTGGCGACTTTTCAATAAATGGGCTTAATTTTTGTTTATAGAATAAGCTAGCTGTGTCATTCTGATGACTCTTTGCGATGATACTTTGCAAAAGGACAACAATTATTTATTATTTAAACAATTTTAATAAAGCGATTCAAAGTTTTGTGCCTTTTTAACGAATAGGCTTAGTTTTTGTTAATGAAATTAACCAGGTGTGCTTTTTTGATGTCTATTTGCAATGATAGTTTGCAAATTTTTAACAAAAAAGTTAATTTACCATCAAATAGTAGAATTCTCACCTAAAATAGTAAATCTTCAACCAGAAAAAAAAGTTTACAAAGTAGTTCAACTTTAAAATAAGGAGTGGATTTTTTAACCAAGAATAAATAAATTTTTAACTAGAACTTGTAATAATTATAATTAAAAAAAAAGTTCAAAAATGAAATTAAAAACAGCTATATTCAACCAAAAAAAAGACAAATTTTCAACAAAATGGTTGAATCCTTGATCAAGATGTATATATTTTTGAACAAGCAGTTTCTTTTTTAACAAAAAAAAATAATTGGAAAAAAAGATTACCTTTAAGCAAAAAAGAAGAAATTTCTAACAAAATACATAAATTCAACCCAAGAATATTAATTTTTTAATCCAAACGAAAATCGTTACATCTCCAGTAAGGAAAATCATCTCTCAACTAAAGAAAAAATTATATTTAGCCATATAGTTAAATTTTCAACTAAAGAGATGAATTTTCAAGAAAGGAGTTAACCATCCGACAAAAAATTAATTTTTTGCAAATTAGCTAAACTTTTAACTGTTTAGTTGATTTTTCAACTCAAAGAATGAATTTTTAATGAAACATGTAATAATTAATATTTCAAACATAACAAAAATTGATGTTGAATCAAGAACAGTAGAATGCGACCAAAAAAAGACAATTTTAAAGAAAATAGCTTAATCTTTAGCCAGAATAAATTAATTTTTCACCAAAATGGAAAAGTGTAATTTTAATTTAATTTTATTTTTTCAATTAAAAAAATTTTATTTTTTATTTTTTAGATTAATTTTCTACAAAAAAGGACATACCTAGGGCATTGCATATACAAAAAGTGAGCCTTTTCATTAACAAGGCGTCAAACTGTAAATCGCGTTATGAAAATTGTTTGAATAATGAACAATTGTTGTTATTAAAAAAAGTTTTATGGTAAAGAGTTATTGGGTAGGCATATCACGTTAATTCCATGAACAAAAACTGAATCTATTCATTAAAAGGTCGCCAAACTGTAAATCGTGTTATGAAAATTGTTTCAATAATAAATAATGCTGTCAATTTTCAAAGTATAACAGCAAAGAATCATCGAAAAGACATACCTAGTTTATTCCATTAACAAAAATTGAGCCTCTTTATAGAAAAGGCTCCAAACTTTAAATTGCTTTATAAGAATTGTCTGAATAATGAATAATTGTTGTCAGTTTGCAAAGTATCATCGCAAAGAGCCATAAAAAAAAAGTTGCTAGTTCATTCTATAAACAAAAATTAAGCTTCTTATCTCAAAGGCGCCAGGCTGTGAATTTCTATATGAAAATTGTTTAGATAATGAACAATTGTTATCAACTTGCAAAGTATCATAGCGAAAAGTCATCAAAACGACATACCAAATTCACTCCATAATAAACTGAGTTTATCCATTAAAAAGGCGCCAAACTGGCAATTGCGTTGTAGAAATTGTTTGAATAATGAATAATTGTTGGCAATTGGCAAAGTAATATAGCAAAGATTCATCAAAAAGACATACTTGGCTTATGTAATATACAAAAATTCAGCCTATTTATTGAAAAGATGCCAAACTGTA
>JAUELO010000356.1:176969-228898 GCA_032357855.1 Amphibolips quercusostensackenii
CTAATTGAAAACAATCATTCATTATTCAAACAATTTTCATAACGCGATTCACAGTTTGGCGCCTTTCTAATAAAAGGCTTACTTTTTGTATATGGAATAACCTGGGTCTGTCTTTTCGATGACTCTTTGCTATGATATTTTGCAAGATGACAACAATTGTTTATTATCTAAACATTTTTTATAGCGCGATTTCCTTTTTTAAGTTCTTAATGATTTGGCGCAGTTTCTGTTTATAGAATTAACGAGATATGTCATCCCAATGAATTTTTACCATTAAAAGTATGCAAATTGACAAGAATGATTTATTATTGAAACAATTTTGTATAACGCAATTCACAGTTTGGCTACTCTTCAATGAATAGGCTCAGTTATTGCTTATGGAATGAACTATGTATGTCTTTCCAATAATTCTTCACCACAACACTTGGCATACTGCCAACAATCAATAATTATTTTAACAATTCTTATGAAAAAATTCATAGTTTGGCAACTCTTCAATGAATAGGGTCAATTTTTGTTTCTAGAATAAACTAAGTATGTCTTCGCAATGACTCTTTACCATGAGACTTTAAAAAAATGGACAACAATTATTCATTATTCAAACAATTTTCATAACGCGATGCACAGTTTGGCGACTATTCAATTAATAAGCTTAATTTTTTTATATGGAATAAACTAGCTATGTCTTTCCAATGATTTTTTGCTATGATACTTTTATAACTGACAACAATTATTTATTATTGAAACAATTTTCGTAACGCAGTTCACTGTTTGGCGATTTTTTAATAAATAGGCTCAATTTTTGTATATGGATTGAACTAGGTATGTCTTTTTGATGACTCTTTGCTATGATACTTTGCAAACTGACAACAATCATTCATTATTCGAACAATTTTTAGAAAGAAATTTATAGTTTGGCGCGTTTTTTATGAATAGGCGTTATTTTTGTTTAACTAATGTACTAGGGATGTCTTTCTAATGACTGTTTGCTGTAATAATTTGCAAATTGACAACAATTATTCATTATCCAAATAATTTTTATGGAGCAATTCACAGTTTGGGGCCTTTGAAATGAATATACTAAGTTTTTGTTCATGAAATGAACTAGGTTTGTCTCTTTGATAATTCTTTCTTACGATACTTTGTGATCTGACAACAATTATTTATTATTTTAACAATTTTTATAACGTGATTCACTGTTTGGCGATTTTGTAATAAATAGGCTTAATTTTTGTAAATGGAATGAACTGGGTATGTTTCTGACGACCTTTTTGCTATGATACTTTGCAAACTGACAACAATTGTTTATTATTCAAACAATATTTAAAAAGCAATTTACAGTTTGGCGCCTTTTCTATGAATAGGCTCAAGTTTTGTTTATAGAATGTACTAGGTATGTCTTTCTAATAACTGTTTGCTGTGTTACTTTGCAAATTGACAACAATTATTTATTATCCAAGCAATTTTTATAAAGCAATTCACAGGTTGGCGCCTTGAAAATGAATAGACTTAGTTTTTATTTATGAAATGAACTAGGTTCGTCTTTTTGATGATTCTTTCTCACGATGCTTTGCAAGCTGACAACAATTATTCATTACTGAAAGAATTTTTTCAACGTGATTCACAGTTTGGCGATTTTGTAATAAATAGGCTCAACTTTTGTATATGGAATGAACTAGGTATGTCTTTCTGATGACTCTTTGCTATGATACCTTGCAAACTGACAAAAATCATTCATTATTAAAACAATTTTTATAAAGAAATTCATAGTTTGGCGCATTTTTTATGAAAAGGTTTATTTTTGTTTAACTAATGTACTAGGTATGTCTTTCTAATGACTGTTTGCTGTAATACTTTGCAAATTGACAACAATTATTCATTATCCAAATAATTTTTATGGAGCAATTCACAGTTTGGCGCCTTTGAAATAAATAGACTTAGTTTTTGTTTCTGGAATGAACTAGGTTCGTCTTTTTGATAATTCTTTCTTACGATACTTTGTGAGCTGACAACAATTATTTATTATTTTAGCAATTTTTATAACGTGATTCACTGTTTGTCAATTTTGTAATAAATAGGCTTAATTTTCGTATATGTAATGAACTAGCTATGTCTTTGCAATGACTCTTCACCATAATACTTTGCAAAGTGACCACAATTGATAATTATTGAAACAATTTTTATAAAAAATTCACAGTTTGTCGATTTTTTAATGAATGCCAAATTTTCGTATACGGAATCAACTAAGAATGTGTTTCCAATGACTCTTTGCTATGATACGTTGACAAAAGACTATCGATTAGTACAGCGTACTGTTCGTTTGTCTTTTGTTTCTGTTCTCAAGTTATTATGTTCTGTTCGCTATTTTTTGAAAAACATTTTCACGATTTCAATGATTTGAACGATTTCGCGTTTTATTTAGTTTTCGTCTACTTTGTGTTTCGCTTTATTTAGTGTGTGTTCAGTTTGCGTTTCGTTTCGTGTTTATACATATAATAATGATAGTTATAAATATTTATTATAATTTATCACAATTTATTTGTAGGAATTTCTATTTCTTCTAGTTGTGTCTCTTGCTAATTGACAATATAGTAACTCTTCACTATGATGCTTTGAAAATCAAAAAATTATCCATAAATTGGTCCAGGCCGATTTTGAATGAAAAACATTTTTTTATGTTTCAATAACAAAAATGGAAATTTTTTTTTTAGAAGAGTACCGGTTTTTGAAAAATACTTGAATTGAAACCAAAATACCTAGAATCATGAAGAAATTACCCAGAAAACTTGTCTTGTCGCTTAAAAGTTGTTAAACATTCATCAATTTGTTATAAACAAATAAGTGTGTAAAAATCGATTTACGGGGACTGGCAGTGATTCGTCAATCAATTTGCACCAAATTTAAACAGTTTATAAACAAAAACCGTTTTTTGATTGAATTCATAAATAATAATAAATAAATTGTTGTTTTATAAACAAATTTTATAAACAATTATCCTTAGCAGAAGTTATGCTAGAATAAATCATGTTAATAAAAAATTAATTAAAAAAAGCACTATCTGGCTACTTTTTAAAGGTGAAAAATTGTTTTATTATCAACGTAATAACTAATTTATAAGCACTTAAGGAGCCTATATAACAATCAACCATTTTCATTGCTTGCAACAATTGTTCAAACAAATTTTTATGGTCTTAGGCATTTTCAAAAAAAAATTGAGTTTCTTTAAGGTTTTAGCAGACTTTTATTTAATGGTTCTGTTCCATCGGACGATAAAAATTGATAATTGTGCAAACAAAATTAATTAACAAATGCATTTTGTGGCTATATCTAAAGGTAAAAAGGTGTTTTTTTATCGTAACCAACTGTTAAAAACTAATTTAAAAATCTTTTTTTAAAAACCTCGATAACGGTCCACTATTGTTTTTATTATTGATAATTTTATAGACCAATTTTGGTCCTTTGATATATTTGTTAAGGAAAAATTCTGTGCTTTTTGGAGATATTTAAAATTAACGTAACCCTCAACAGTTGGTTGCGTTAAAAAAAAGTTGTTACCTTTAATAGTAGCCAAAAAATGCATTTGTCCATTAATTTTGTTTAAACAATTATCAATTGTTATCAAACGATAGCACAGATCCACTACTCAATAACCGTTTGCTGATAGACCAAAGAAACGAAATTTTTTTTCTTAAAAAATGCTTAAGATGATGCAAATTTGTTTAAACAATTGCTGTTGACAATGAAAATTGTCGATTGTTATATAAGCTCCATACAAATTTAAAAATCAGTTATTAACACTTTATTATGATGAGAAATCAAGTTTTTGCCTCTTAAAATAGCTGGACAGTGCATTTGTTAATTAAATTTGCTGAAACAATTACACCACTTTGTTAACAATCCGAATTTTTGGTTTAAAACTTCATTTATTTTTGTTGAAAATGCAATTTAATGTTTCAAAATTTATCTAGCTCGGTTGAAAATAAACTTTTTTTTGAAAATTCATATTTTTAGTTTAAAAATTAAAAAATTTGGTAGAAAACCCAACTTTTTGTCTAAAAGTTGAACTATTTCTTTGAAACAAATTTCTTTAGCTGGAAATTCATAATTTTAGTTGAAAATCCGTTGATTTGGATGAAAATTTACCTATTTTGTTGAAAATTGATTTCTTTGGTAAAAGATTCATAATTATATTTGAAAATTCATTTGTTCTTCATATAGTTAGGTTACAAATTAATTTTTTACTAGAAATTCCCATTTTTATTTATTTCAACTATTTTCAAGCAAATTCATAATTTTGGTTTGAGGTTCAAAAACTTTACTAAAAAGTTAAACTATTTTTCCAAAAGTTAAAAAGGTTTGTTTAAAATAATTGTTTTGAGTTGGCGATTCATCATTTTAGTTAAAAATTCATCTATTTTGTTGAAAATTTAACTATTTTCATAAGAATTTATTTTTGTCTTAAAAGATTTATAATTTTAATTAAGAATTCATCTTATTTGGTTTAAAAAAACTTTTTTGTTAAAATTCTCTTTATTTTTGGAAATTGAACTATCTTGTTAAAAATTTATCTTTTTCGTAATAAACTCCATATTTATTACATTATATTTCTATAGTATATTTTATTTCATAAGATTATTAATTTTAATTGAAAACTTAACTGTTTGGTTGTAAATTCAACTTTTTTTGTTAAACATTAGTCTTTTTAATTTAAAACTTTATATTTTTGTTCAAAATGCAACTTCCTGATTGGAAAATTTATTCAGCTTGGTAGAAAATTAAATCATTGTTGAAAATTCTCATTTTTGTTTTTAAAATACAACTCTTTAATAAGAAATCGAATTTTTTGGTTTAAAAATTCGAAAATTTGCTAGAGAATTCCACTATTTCTTCAAAAGTTAAACTTCTTAATTAAAAACTAATTTTTTTAGTTGTCAGTTCATCATATAATTTACAAATTCATTTACTTAGCTGCAGATTTAACTATATTTTTTAAAATTCATTTTTTAAATAAAAATTAATCTTTTTTACAAAAAATTTTATGTATTCAGTTGAAAATTTTCCAATCTGAGAAAATTAATCCTGTTGTTTGAAAATTTAACTATTTGATTGAAGAATGATGTATTTTTTAATTCGGCTTTCGTGGTTAATTTTTACGGTTTTTTATTTAAGATTAAAATACTTTTGGTCAAAATATAAATTATTATATTTTTTGCCGAAAATCCATTTCTTCAGGTCGAAAATTCAACTCTTTAATAATTAAATTTTCTACCAAAGAAACGAATTTTTAACTAGAATGATGAATCTTTAACTATGAAAATAATTTTCAACAACATTAGTTTTATTTTTGAACAAATAGTTGAATTTCCTACCAAATGTTGAATTTTAACCCGAAAATACATATTTTCTACATAATAGTTAAATTTTTAAACCGAATATGTGAATTTCAAATAAAAGTTAATTTTCAACTAAACCAGATTAATTTCTAATTAGACAGTTGCATTTCCAATCAAAAAGGGGAATTTTTAATCAAAAAAAGATTATTGTTTAAAAAAAATAGCTGCATTTTTAATCAAATATATAAATTTTTAGTTAAAATTATGAATCGTAAATAGGAAAAATGACTTTTTTAGAAAGTAGTTCATCTGTCCAGTAAGGGGTTGAATTTTCCAGCAAAAATATGACTTTTGGACAAAATAGTTGAATTTTCCACAAAATAATATAATTTTCGACTGAAAGATATTGACTCTAAACCGAAAATAAAATAAAACACTTTTTTATTAAAAAAAGTTAACTTTGAACCAAAAACGATGACTTTTCTACCAAAAAATAAATTTTAAATCTAAAAGAAAGAATTTTTTATCCAAAAAGACGAATTTTTACCAAAGCAGTTGGATTTTCGACGAAAAAGACGATTTTTTAACAGAAAATGTTCCTAATACTTTATATTACATTAAAAAAAAATTCTAATTTCAAGAACAAAAAGAGTTAAATTTAACATAAAAAACTAATTTTTAACCAAGAAGTAAAATCCTTATCAACAACATATTAATTTTACACCAAATACTTAATTTTAAAAAGAAAAGACCAGATTATAACTATAAAAAATTTTTTAGTTCTAAGAGAAGAATAATTCAACCTCATTGCTGAATTCTTGAACAAAAAAGTTGTTTTTTTTTTGCAAAAAGCTAATTCTTAGCAAAGGAGTTGAATTTTCAAACCAATGAGATAAATTTTAATAAAATGATTACTTTTTAACCAAAAGCGATAAATATCTTTTAAAATTTTCGAACTTTTAATGAAGTAATTAAATTTCAACAAAATTATATAATTTTAACCAAAAAAAAATGAATTCTAATCTAAAATTATAATCCAAGAATCTTCAGTTAAAGAAAGTTTACTTTTGATAAAAAAAATTGTATTTTCGTTAAGGGTTTTATTCATTCAGTTTAAAATTAGGCGAAGAATTGAAAAAAAAAGAAATTTTATCAAAACAGCGAAAGAGAGAAATTTTATAAAAAAGGGACAAATAAAAGAATAGCTAATTTTCAAAATGTTAATCTGCATTCTGTTAATCAAGCAATTAACCTTCTTTTTTGAGTTTCATACTTTAAAATACATTCATTTTGCCAAATATTTTTTTATTATACTATTTAAATAAAAAAAAACAATTTTCACATTAATAACAAAATTAATATAATAATTCTCCTACTGTTAAAAAACTTAATTTTTTTTTACTCCACCCGCATGCTAGTCTTACCACCCTTGTTTTATAAAGTAAAAATAGAATTTCAGAGCAGACTCGATCTGTTAAAAAGATTTTATAAAATATCGGCCCTTCTGTTATTCCTTTTCTCCCTCGTTACTAAAAAAATCTCATTATAGCGAAAGAAGTGTAAACGTAATTACTCGTTCGCAGGTTGTGGAGTGTACTTCCGGGACGTTTCATTTCCCTGAAAGGATCGTAAAAGCGAATTTCTCATCGCACTTATTCGCAAATGAATTTAAACTTTTTTTGCTTTCCTCTTTGGGTGCCCTTTTTCGTTCCTATAGTCTAAACGTATGGCAAGACTATTGCAATATGTTGTAAAAGGTTCGGTAAGAAAGCGATTAAAACAAGGAGTTTAACGAGCAGTTCGAAAGAAACTGAACTTTTATTGTGCGAGAACTCGAGGGCAAACTGGAATAGGAGGAAGAAATTGGTGCACGATAAAACTAATTTCTAAAAACTATTATACGTCTTGAAAAAAAAATTATAAAGAAAGAAGTATGAAGATGCTAAAGATAATTTAACTACCTCTAACTTCTCATTGTTATCGTTACCTCATTTTGATTTTGCAAGAAAATTAAGACGAGGTTACAACAACGAATTAGTCTCTCAAAGGATTGAGTGAATGGTAGCGTGCCCAGTGGCAGATTAAGTAAAGAAATGTTGGAATGTAAAAGAAGACCCTATTCGAAAAAATATAAAAATCCATAGAGGAGGAGAAGTAGAACAGAGGAAGGGGAGGGATGAAAAGGGAAGTGAAGAGGGGAAAAGCAGTGGAGGAAGAAAAAGTGAAAAAGATGTGTAAATGAAAAGTGAAAAAGGTATGGGTAGGGAACGTGGGAAAAAGTTAGGGAAGTGAAATAGCAAGCAAAGGGAAAAGTATTAGAAGAGAAAAAAGCAGACGAAAAAGAAGAAAAGGAGGGTTAAGTAGTGGAGGAAAAAGTAGTGGAGAAAAGGAAAGTGGGGGAAGGAAAGTGTAAGAAAGGGAAGGAAAGGAAAGTGAAGGAAAGAGTAGTAAGGCAAGATTAGTGGAAGTGAAGCTGAAATTAGAAGACGCTCAAGATGATGTAACTACCTCCAAATCTCATCGTTATCTATACCTTATTTCAGTTTCACGAAAAAGTTAAGCTTAAGTTGAGATCATGAAATAGTCTCTCAAAGATTTAATTTCTCTTAAGCAATAAAAATTTACAAAAAGTAGGTCAAATTCAAGGATTTGACATATTTACCAGGATAGACTTTAAAAATTAAAAGGATGGATGCTTCTCGACTGAAAAGTATTTTTTAAAATTCAAAAGTAATGTGTTTAAAGAAGCGAAAATTGGTACTTTCATTAAGGTAAAGTAAATAGTAGCCTGCCCAATGGCAGATTAAGGAAAGACTGGTTAAAAAGTTAAAATAAGGCCTTGTTTAAAAGGGTATAAACAGGCGTATGGGAGAAGTAGTGCTGAGTGAAAGAGAGGACGGAAAGAGAAGAGAAATAGGAAGTGTAAGGAAGAGAATCAGTGGAGGGAGAAGAAGGGAAAAAGAGGTGGGAAGGGGAAGTGAGGAAAGTATGGGTAGAATAAGTCGGAAAAAGTAAGGTAAGTGAAATGGCAAGTAAAGGGAGAAGAAGTTAGAAAGGGTAAGTAGGGAAAGTATGGGTAGGATAAGTGGGAAAAAGTTAGGAAAGCGAAATGGCAAGTAAAGAAAGAAGTAGTAGAGGAGATTAAAGTAGATGAGGAAGAAGAATAGGAAGACAAAGTAGTGCAGGAAAGTGTAGTAAAACTGAAGGAAAGCGAGGGGAAGGGAATTGGAGGAAAGGGAAGCGGAGGTAGTGAAAGTAGAGAAAAGAGTAGTAGGTGAAAGATTAGTGGAAGTGAAGATGGATTTGCGAGATGCTTCAGATTATGTAACTACCTCCAGCATCTTATCATTATCTTCACCTCACTTCAGTTTCCCTAGAAAATAAAGCTCAAGTTACGACCATAAAAAAGTCTTATAAACGATTTCATTTCTCTTAATGAAAGGAAATTTACAAAAAATAAGTCAAATTTAAAGATTTAATATATTTACCAAGATAGGCCTTAGAAATTAAGAGGATGGATGCTTCTCGACTGAAAAAGCATTTTTTGAAATTTGAAAACAATGTGTTTTAAGAAGCGAAAATTTGTACTTTCATTAAGGTAAAGTAAATAGTAGCCTGCCCAATGGCAGATTAAGGAAAGAGTGATTGGGAAGCTATGATAGGGCCTTGTTAGAAAGGATATAAACAGGTGTAGAAGAGAAGTAGTACTGAGGAAGGGAGAGGACAGAAAAGGAAGAGGAAGAGGAAGTAAAGGGAAGAAAAGCAGTGAAGGGAGAAAAAGAGAAAGAAAAGTGGAAAGAGAAAGTGGGAAAAGTATGGGTAAGATAAGTGGGAAAAAGGAAGGAAAATGAAATGTCAAGTAAAAGAAGAAGTAGTTAGAAAGGGTAAGTAGGAAAAGTATGGGTAGGATAAGTGAGAAAAAGTTAGGGAAGTGAAATGGCAAGTAAAGAAAGAAGTGGTAGAGGAGAAAGAAGTAGATGAGGAAGAAGAAGAAGATGTAGAAGAAGAGGAGGTCGAAGAAGTGCAGAAAAGTGTAGTGAAGGAAAGGAAAGTGAGGAAAAGGGAAGTGGAGAAAAGAAAAGTGGAGGTAGGGAAAGTGGAGAAAAGAGACGTGGGTGAAAAATTAGTGAAAGTTAAGATAAATTCGCAAGATGCTCAAGATGATGTAACTATCTCCAACATCTCATCATTATCTTTACCTTATTTCAGTTTCCCAAGAAAATCCAGCTTAAGTTACGACCATGAAATAGTCTTTTAAACGATTTAATTTCTCTTAAAGAAGAGCAATTTACAAAAAATAAGTCAAATTTAAAGATTTAATATATTTGCCAGGATAGGCTTTGGAAATTAGGAGGATGGATGCTTCTCGACTGAAAAAGCATTTTTTCAAATTTGAAAGCAATGTGCTTAAAGAAGCGAAAATTGGTATTTTTATCAAGGTAAAGTAAATAGTAGCCTACCTAATGGCAGGTTAAGGAAAGACTAGCTGGAAAGTAAAAATAAGGCCTTGTTAGAAAGGATACAAACAGGCGTAGGGAAGCAGTAGCACTGAGGAAGGGAGAGGACGAAAAAGGAAGAGGAAGTTAAGAGAAGAGAAGCAGTTAAAGGAGAAAAAGGCAAAGAGAGGTGGAAAGGAAAAAAAGGGAAAGTATGGGTAGGATAAATGGAAAAAAGTTAAGGAAGTGAAATGGCAAGTAAAGAAAGAAGTAGTAGAAGAGGAAGAAGTAGACGAGAAAAAAGAAGTAGATGATGAAGAAGAAAAGGAGGGTGAAGTTATGCAGGAAAGCGTAGTGGAGGAAATGGAAGTGAGGAAAAGGGAAGTGGAGAAAATGGAAGTGGAGGTAGGGAAAGTAGAGGAAAGAGTAGTGAGTGGAAGAGTAATGAAAGTAAAGATGAATTTGCAAGATGCTCAAGATGATGTAACTACCTCCAAGATTTCATCGTTATCGTCACCTCATTCCAGTTTCACAAGAAAATTAATCTTGGGTTAAGACAATGAAATAGTCTTGCAAAGTATTAAATTTTTCTTAGAAAAGAAAAATTCACAAAAAAATGTCAACTTTTAAAATTTGATATATTTACCAGAAAAGTCTTTAAAAATTGAAAAGCTGGATGCTTCTCAAATGAAAAAGTTTTTTTTAATTTGAAAGCAATGTGTTTAAAGAAGCGAAAATTGACATTTTCATTAAAATAAAGTTAATGGTAGCGTACACAGTGGCAGATTAAGAAAAGAATGATTGGAAAGTGTGAATAAGACCTTATTGGAAAGAATATAAACAGTGATAGAGGAGGAGAAGTAGAACTGAGAAAGGGAGATAGCGGAAAAGAAAGAGAAAGTTGAGAGAAGAAAAGCAGTAGAGGGTGAAGAAGGTAAAGAGAGGTACTACTTCCAGGAACCTACTTCTAGGTAAAGAATGGTTAAGATAAGTGGAAGAAAGTTAGGTAAGTGAAATAGCAAGTAAAGGGAGAAGTAGCAGAGGAGGAAGAAGTAGATGAGGAAGAAGAAGAAGTGAAGTGAAGATAAAATGAAAAAATGTTCAAGCTTATGTTACTACCTGCAACATCTTATTGTTATCGTTTCCTCATTTCAGTTTCACAAGAAAATTAAGCTTGAGAGACGACAATGAAAAAGTCTCTCGAAGGATGTAATTAAAAAAAAAATGGAAATTTACAAAAAATAAGTAAACTTTAAAAATTTGATATATTTACCAGTATAGGCTTTGAAAATTAAAAAACTTGTTTTTTTTAACTCAAAAAGCCTTTTTCAAAATTTGAAAGCAATGTGTTTTAAGAAGCAAAAATTGGTAAATTTATGAAGGTAAAGTAAATAGTAGCGTACCCAGTGACAGACTAAGAAAAGAATGGTTGGAATGTGTGAATAAGGCCTTTTTCTAAAACATGTAAAAACCTTTATGAAAGGAGAAGCAGAAGTGTGGAAGGAAATGATGAAAAGGAATAAGGAGGTAGAGAGGAGAAGAAGTGAAGGAAAAAGTAGGAAAGAGATAGTTGAAAGGTGGATATATGTAAAGTATGGGTGAGAGAAGCAGGAAAAAGGGTAGAAAGAAAAATAGGAAGTAAAGGGAGGAAATGTAGAAAAGAAAGAAGACAAGGTAGAAGAAGTAGAGTAGGGGAAAGTAGTGGAGGGAGGAGTAGTGGAAGGATAAATAGTGAAAATGAAGGTAAAATGGGAAGATGCTCAAGAGGATGTAACAGTCTTTAGCTTATTATCCTTATCGTTACCTCATTTTAATTTTACAAAAAAGTTGAGATTAAGTAACGAAAATAAAATAAACCTTTAAAGGATTTCATTTCTCTTTTAAAAGCGAAATTCACAAAGACATGTAAACTTTACAGATTTAGTATATTTAGCAGGATACGCTTAAAAAATTGAGAAGCTGGATGCTTCTTAAATTATTTTTTGTTGTTGTATTAATTTGAAAGAAATGCGTTTAAAGAAGCGAAAATTGTCAATTTTATTATGGTGAAGTGAATTGTAGCGTACCCAGTGGCAGACCAAAGAAAAATGGTTGAAATGTGTGAATACGAACATATTCAAAAATATATAGAAAGCCATATAGGAGAAGTGGAAGAAGAAAGAGAAAGGAAGGGAAAGTGAAAAATAAAGAAGTAGTGGAGGATGAAGTAGGAGAAAAAGAGGTGAAATAGAAATGTATGAATAGGATGGGTGGGAGAAGTAGGAAAATGGGTCAAAAGTTAAATAGAAAATAGAAGGAGAAGCATATCAGAAAGAAGAAGAGGAGGGAGAAGTAGAGGAGAGGAAAGTAGTAAAGGTGAGAGTAATACAGGGAAGAGTAGTGGTGCGGAGAGAAGTGGAAGTGGAAATCAAATGCAAGATGCCTAAAATAATATAACTATATCCAGCTTTTCATCATTGTTGTTATCTCATTCAAATTTTGAACGGAAATTAGGATTAAAACACGACAATGAAATAGTCTCTCGAAAAATTTATTTTCTCTTGAAAAAGAGAAAATTTACCAAAAATAAGTAAACTTCACAAATGTAGTATATTTACCAAGATAGGCTTTAAAAATTGAGAAGCTTGATACTTTTCAAGTGAAAAAGCTTTTTTTTCAATATGAAAGCAACGTTTTTAAAGGAGTTTAAATTGTTAACTTCATGAAGGTAAAGTAAAAGGGAGCATACTCAGTGTCCGACTGAGGAATGAATGGTTGGAATGTGTGAATATGACCTTCTTTGAGAAGATATCAAAAGCCATAGAGAAGGAGGATTACAGGTGAGGCAGGAAACGGAAGGGGAAGTGAAGAGAGGAGGATAAATGGTGGGAGAAGTAGTGAAGAGAGGGGTGGAAAGGGGAAGTTGGGAAAATATGGATAGCAGAAGTAGGAAAAAGGATAAGTAGTAAAATGGAAAGTAAAAAGAGAGGGAGCAGAGGATGAAGAAGTAGAAGTGAAAAAAGTAGAGAAGCAGGAAGTAGAGGAAGGAACAGTAGCGAAGGGAAGATTAGTGAAGTAAAGATAAAATTCGAAGATGCTCAAGATGTTGTAGATATATTTAACTTCTTATCGTTATCGTTACCTCTAATAACTTACAAGAAAATTAAGATTAAGTAACGACAATTAAATAGTCTCTGAAGGGAGATGACTTTTCTTGAAAAAGGCAGATTTATCAAAAGTGAGTCAATCTTACTAATTTTATATATTTATCAGAATAGGTTTTAAACATTGGAAAGCTTGATGCTTCTCAAGAAAATAACTTTTTTCAATTTAAAAGCCATGTGTATAAAGAAGCAAAAATTGTTAATTTCATCAAGGTAAAGTAAATGGTAATGTACCCAGTGGCAAACCAAGCAATGAATGGTTAGGAATGTGTAAATAAGACCTCATTAAAAAATATATAAAAATTCATAGAGGAGAAGAAGTAGAACAGAGGGTGGGAAAGGGCGGGAAGGAAAGAGGAAGTGAAGAGAGGGTAAAGAGTGAATGAAGAAGATGTGAAGGGAGGGGTGGAATAGGGATGTATAAAAAGTGTGGGTGGGAGAAGTAGGGAAAATGTTGTTAACGAAAATGAAGAGTAAATAGAGGAGAAATAGAGGAGAAAAAAGTAGTTAAGAAAGAAGTACAGGAAGAAAAAGGAAAGCAGAAGAAAATACTGGCGGGAAAAGTAGTGTAGGGAAAAGTAGTAGAGGAAAAAATAGTGAAAGTGAAGATGAAATTGGAACAACTCAAGGTGATGTGACTACCTTCAACTTTTTCTCGGTATCGTTACCTCATTTTAAATTTTTAATTCTCTCAAAGGATTTAATTTTTCTCTAAAAAAAGATAATCCTAAAATATAAGTAAGTTTTGCTAAGTAAGTAAAGAGAAGAGAAGCAGGCGAGAAAAAAGTAGAGGAGGGAGGAGTGTTGGGGAGAAAAGTAGTAAGACGAAAAGTAATAAAGGGAAGAGTAGTAGAGGGAAGAGTAAAAAAGGGAAGAGCAGTGGAGAAAAGAGTAGTGTAGGGAAGAGTAGTGGAAGGAAAGATGAAAATGGAACATGTTCAAGATGATGTAACTATCTTCAACTTCTTCTCGGTATCGTTACCTTATTTCAATTTAACGGGAAAATTACGATTAGGTTACGACGATAAAATAGTTTCTCTGAGGATTTGATTTGTATTTAAATGAAGATATTTCAAAAATAAATAAATTTTACAAATTTAATACACTTACCAGGATAGGGTTTTAAAATTAAGCAGCTGGATGCTGCTCAAATGAAATTTTTTTTCATTTGAAAGCAATGCGTTTAAAAAAGAAAAAATTGTCAATTTTATCAAGGTAAAGTAAATGGTAGCGTACCCAGTGGCAGACAAAAGAAACATTGTCTGGAATGTGTGAAAAGACCTTATACGAAAATATATAAAAAGCCATGAAGGAAAAGAAGTAGAAGTAAGGGAGGTAAAGGACGAGAAAGAAAGAGAAAGTAAAGAGAGGATAAGCAGTGAATGGAAAAGATGTAAATGAAGGGGTGGAAAGGAGTTGTATAAATAATATGGGTGGGAGAAGTAAGGGTAAGTCTCGGAAGTAAAAGAGGAAGTAAAGGGAGGAAAAACAGAGAAGAAAGAAGCAGAACAAAGAAAAGTAGAGAAGTGGAAAGTAGTAAAGAAAAGAGTTATGGAGGAAAGAGAAGTGGAGATAAAAGCAGTGGGGAGAAGAGTAGTGGGAGTGAAGATAAAATTGGAACATGCTTAAGATGATGTAACTACCTTCAATTTTTTCTCAGTATCGTTTCCTTATCTTAATTTAACAGGAAAATTACGATTGAGTTACGAGGATAAAATAGTATCTCAAAGGACTTCATTTCTCTTTAAAAAAAACAATTCGCAAAACATGAATAAATTTCACGGATTTAATGAATTTACCAAAATAGGCTTTCAAGATTAAGTAGCTGTATGCTTTTGAAGTAAAAAGCTTTTCTTTCAATTCGAAAGCCATGTGTTTGAAGAAGAAAAAATTTTTTGTTTCATCAAGGTAAAGTAAATGCTAGTCTACACCATAAGAGAGGAGAAGTAGAAGTGAGGAAATGAAAAGACGGGAAATGAAGGAAAAGGGGAAAAGAAAAGAAGCAGTTGAGGAAAAAGTAGAGAAGAGAGGAGTAAAAAGAGGAGGTAGGGTAAATGTAGGTGGGAGAAGTAGCTAAAATAGTAAAAAGTGAAATAAGAAGTAAAGAGTGGAGAAGAAGAGAGGAAGGATGTAGTATAGAAAGAAGTGAAAGAGGAAGAAGTAGAGGAAGGGAAAGTAGTGGAGGAAAGAGTAGTGGAGAGGAAGGTAGTGCAAAATATGTACTAGGACAGGCTTTAAAAATCGAGACGCTGGATGCTACACAAATGAAAAAGGTTGTTTTTTTTTATTTGAAATCAATGTGTTTGTGAACACAAGAATTTTCAATTTTATCAAGGTAAAGTAAATGGTAGCGTACGCAGTTACAGATCAAGGAAAAATTGGTTGGAATGTGCGAATAAGACCTTGTTCGAAAATATATAAGATTCCAAAGGAAAGAAGAAGTAGAAGTGACGAAGGGGTAGGACAGGAAAGGAAGGGCAAGTGAATAGAGCAGAAGAAGGAGAGGAAAAATTAGGAAAGAATAGAGTGGAAGGAGAAGGTACCAAAAGATTGGGTGGCAGAAGTAGGGCAAAAGGTGAAAGTGAAATAGCTGGTAAATGGAGGAGAAGTAGAGGAGGAAAGAGTAGAGGAAAAAAGTAGAGGAGGAAGAAGTAGAATAGGGGGAAGTAGTGGAGAGAAAATTAGTAGTCATATTTGTTAGTCCAAAATTCAAATAATTAGCTGAAATTTGAAATACTTGCTGAAAATTCATTTTTTTGTTTTTGAATAATTTCTTTTTACCCGTTTTAAAAAAACTTCCCCTTTTTTTTTGACTAAATTTAAAGTAAATTAATAATGATCTGAATACGAAACTTCATTTTTGGTTAGAAGCTAATTTTTTTTTGTTAAAATGTCTAAAATTATATTATTTTCGCGAAATTCATATCGGCTAGTTAAAAAATTATATGTTTTTCTAAAAAATTTTATTATTTTGTTGAAAATACAACTGGTTTGTAAATTTTTTTCTTTTTATATTCAACTAATAAGTTACAAATTTAACTACCTTTTGGAAATTTATTTTTTTGATAAAAGATTCTTCTTTTTGGTTCAAAATTTTACTATTTTATTGAAGATTTGTTTGAGTTTTGCTTAAAAATTAATACTTTCCGGTTAAAAATTTATCCTTTTCAGTTGAGAATTTAAGTATTCGGTTACAAATTCATGTTATTTGATGATAAATTATCTATTTTTGTAGACAGTTAATCTTCTCGTTTAAAAAGTCAACCTTTCGGTTAAAAATTCAACACATTGTTCAAATACTCAACTTTTTCTCAAAAACTGATTTATTTTTTTTTGCTAAAAAATTTGTTTTAGTTAAAAATTAATCTTTTGGTTTAATTTTCAAATGTTTTGTTAAAAATTTTGATTAGAAAATTATCTAAAATTAACTTTCTTGTTAAAAATTTATCTATTTAGGTAAAAAATTAATCTTCTTCATCAAAAATGTATCTGTATAAATAAAGATTCAACTGTATAGTAAACAATTAATTTGCTATAATTAAAATTGAATTACTTAATGGAAAAACCCTTTTTGTGGAACTCAATTCTTTTTTATTTTCAATTAAAATATTTTGTTTCTGAAAATTATTATTTTTCGGTTTTAAATTCAGCTCTTTTGTAAAAAATTTGTCTTTTAGTCTTCAAAAATCATTCATAGCAGAAAATACTTAACTTTTTTGTTGAGCATTTATATGTTTGGTAAAAAAATGTTTCATTATGTGTTAAAAATTTATCTATGTTCCTAGAAAATTTTTCTTGTTTGTTGAAAATTCATCATTTTGTTTGAGAATTGAAGTAGTTAGTCAAATCTTTTTTTTTCAAGAACACTTTTTTTCGGAAAATTTAAGAATTGAAGATTTGGTTAAAAATTTATCTTCCTAAGTAAAAAATTACACCATTTCGTTAAAACTTTATCTTTCTCGATTGAAAATAACCTTTCTTTTTGAAAATTCTTTTCTTTTCGGCTTAAAAGTCAATTGAAAGAAAATTCGACTTTTCATTTCGAAAACTTTACTAGTTTGTTAAATATTCGTCTATTTTAATAAAAAATAATTTTGCTGCTGTTGAAGATTTTTTTAATTGAAAATTAGTTTTTCAGATTAAAAAACTAATTTTTGCATTTTTTGTTGAAGACTTACCTTTTTCAGTTGAAAATTCAACTATTGTGTTAAATATTCAACTAAACTATTTGAGTAATGTTTTTTTGACAAAAATTTAACTGATTTTTTTAAATCCTCCTTTTGGATTGAAAATTCCTTTCTTACGCCAGAAAATTTTTCTTTCTTGTGTGAAAATTCATCTTTCTTGGTTAAAACTGACCTTCTTTGTCGAAAATTTGAATATAAAGATAATTTTTAGAAAAATTTTTGAATAATTATTTTGGGAGGGGAAGAAATAAGTGGGAAGAGGGAAGTGGAGGGGAAATAGATGGTGTAGGGTAGGAGGCGACGAGATGTAAGAAGTGAAAGAAGAATGAGGGCGAGTAAAGGAAGAGAAGGGAGTTAAGTGTAGTGAGAAAAAGTAAGGGAGGGGATGCTATGGAGGGAAATTATGGGTGGATTAACGGAGTTGAGGAGATAGATGAGAATGGAAGTAGGGGAGGAGGAAGGTGAAGCAGGAAGAAAAGGAAAACGAAGAAGTTCAGGGGTGGTTCAGGTGGTGAAGGTGATTCAAGGAGTAGAGTGAGAGAAGAAGGAAAATTAAAAGAGGAGAGGTAGCGTTGAAATAGAATCAGAATGGATAGGACAGGATAGAATGGAAGAACAAAGGACAGAGCGTAGAGAGTGATTGAGGAAGGGGTTGTGAATTTTAACAACTCAATTAACGCCTCAGTACACTACAAAACACTTTTTTAAAAGAAAAATAAGAAATAGTGGAGGCAGAGAACGGAATTGGGTGTGGTGAGAAAAAGTAAGAGTAGGGATGAGATGGAGGGAAATCACGGGTGGGTAAAGGAATTTGAGGAGATGGATGAAAATGAAAGTAGGAAAGTAGGGAGGTGAAGTAGAGAGAAAAGGGTAAGGAATAAGTAAGGGGAAGGCAAATTGAGATGTGAAGTAAGAGAAGAAGAAAAATTAGGAAAGGAGAGGTGATAGTATGATAGGATCGGATTGAGTAGAACAGAATAAAAATACAAAAAAAGAATAGGAGACTGGAAAGTGATAAAGAAAGAAAGGGATTTAAACGACTCAATTAACGTCTCAGTGAACTACGAAACAATTTTTTTGAAGCGCATGGTGTCTGCTTTGTGTAAACAACAATTCCGCCTATTTCTCACTAAATAGTTGCTTCTAAAATTTCCAACCAAATTAATTTACGAGGAATGTCAACTGGCCATTTTGGTGTGATGTTAAAATAGCAAGCATCGGTAAAATTTTCCGATGGAGGAAGAATGCGGAGGATGAAGTTAATTTCAGTCAGGTATTCTGAATAAAGCAGGAGGTGAAAGATTGAGCCCCACCTAGACCCATCCTAGTCACAGTCCTGCGGACAGGGCGTTGAACGATCAATACGGAGCTTGGCCGAAGCTGTCGGTAGTTTTGGAATAATACGGATACAGGGTCCGTCGGAACCCTTCATTCTCATCCCCCTGCTTTACAATAACCCCTTTCGCCGAGAATCTCTTGTAGAACCACGTGGTATCCTTCCAGCTAGCACCCACCTTCTCCTTTGCTTTCCAAAGTTTGTTTGCCTGGAGTGCATTCGGAAGTGGAATCGAGGAACCATCGGAAGAACTAAATAAAACTTGGAGAGCCTTTTCGGGAAGGGCATTAGTGCGAGCTTTGCGAATTTCTTAAGCTCCACGTCACCATTCTCCTTTTGATAAATAGACCTTGGAGAATTAATATTTATGAGCTATTTCTCATCCTTTTAATGGAATTTTTAAACAAAATCAACTTTGTGATTGAGAAAATTCACCAAAATTCTTAAAAATAAGTAAAAAGGCCGATATCTTATTGTTTCGGTTATACATTTTTCTAAGGGAGGGCAAAAAGTGGAGGACGACGAGAATAAGTAAAGGTGTAGGAGAGAGACATGGGTAGTAATAGACAGGAGGGGTAAGGAGGGGAGTGTGAGTAGAGAATAGAATTATTCTTAACAGGAGTAGGAGGTAAGGGGAACGAGGGGAGGGGAGTTATTTAGATTGAGAAGGGAGAAGGTGGATATAGAAAGTAGGAAGGTAGGTAGTGCAGAAAAAAACAAATACTGGGATATGGGAAGTAATAGAAAGAAAGGGTAATAAGGGAAGTGTGAGTAAAGAGGAAAAGTAGTTTTAAGAGAAGTAGAAAGTGAATGGCAGGAGAGGAGAAGCTTATACCTAGAGAGCGGAGTAGGGCATGGGGAGTGGATAAGAGCTTAGGTAGGAGAGGAAGTTAGGGAGAATGTGAAGGAAGGGTTAGAAAGTAGAGGAGTAGGTAGTGCGGAAGTGAAGGAGAAAGGGAAAATAAGGGACGGGAAATGATAAAATAGGATCGGATGAAGTTGGATGGGACAGGGCAGGATAGGAGAGAATAGAAGAGAAGAGAGAGAGAGAGAGATGAGTGACATGGTGCCTAATTTAACTATTTTTTTATGAGAAACTAGCATTACTATTCGCGCGATACATAAGGGGGTAGTTTTTCAATATAAGGAGAAAACTAGTTTTTAATACAAAAGAAAAACTTTAAATAAAAAACTGAAATTTACCCTCAAATTGAAAAAATTGTTTCAAAGTAAAAAAAATTGACTTAAAATATCTCAGCTTTTTTCGACATTTTCAGAAATATTTTTAAGTGTTTTGAAATATTTTTCAGTTTTATTTTAAAATAATTTTTTGAAATGAAGATAAGAAAAAATTTATCCAAGAATCTTAAGAAAATTTTTGTACCATTTAAAAACTAGTAAAAATCCTTAGAAATCTTTAAAATTTTATTTCATAATCAGCAAAAATCTCCTTTTCGTTTTACATTTTTTGTAATATTTGAAACTTCTTATTATTATTGAATCTTTTTAAAACTTCTAAACTTTCTAAAATTTATAAAAAATTATGCAATATTGAAGAAATTGCCTTAAAATCTTTCAGCTTTTTTCAAGCTTCTTAGAAATCTTTTCAAATGTTTAAAAATATTTAAAATGTAAAAAGAAATTTTTACTATTTCAAAACCTTTTACATCTTTGAAAATCTTCTGAATTTTGTTTAAAAATCATTAAAAATCTACATTTTGTTTTAATTTTTTTGAAATATTTTTATATTTTTAATTACTTTCAATTTTCTTTAAAATCTCTAAATATTCTAAATATTATTTACAATGATAACAAATTTTTCTAAAATGTATGAACAAATTCTGCAATATTAAACAAATTGTCTTAAGACCTTATAAATTTTTTTTACATTTTAGAAAATATTTTAGAATGTTTCTTTATCTTTATAAATTTTCTTTAAGAATTAATTTTTTCAAATAAGAAGTGATACACGATTTACATAAAAATCTTAAAAAGATTTTGTACTATCTTAAAACTTTTCAAAATCCTAGAAAATCTTTGAAACTTTATTTTATAATCGACACAAATCTCTGTTTTGTTTGAAATTTTTCAAAATATTTTTAAATTTTAAATTATTATTAAATCATTCCAAAACTTCTCCGTCTACTTAATATCTTTTAGAATGATTTAGGATTTTCTAAAAATAATTAAAGATTTTGCTATTTAAGGAAATTGGGCCTAAATCCTTCAGCTTTTTTCGACATTTGTAAAAATCTCTCTAAATCTTTTAAAATATTTGAAAATTTTCCTGAAGAAATTATTTTTTTAAATAAAAAATCATACAAAATTTATACAGTAATCTTAAGAAAAATTTTCGCTACCTAAAAACTTTTTAAAATCCTCGGAAATCTTTTATATTTTGTTTTATAATATTAAAAAATCAACATTTTGCAATAAATTTTTTAGAATATTCTCAAATTTGTAATTACTATTGAATATTTTTAAAATTTCTAAATACTTTAAATACCATTCAAAATGATTAAGTATTTTCCAAAAATTCAAAAAAGTTCTGCAATATTAAAAAATTTCCTCACATTCTTCCAGTTTTTTTGACATTTTCAAAAAAATTTTTTTAAATCTTTTAAAATCTTTTTAAATATTCTTTTAAAAAAAATTATTTCAAAATAAAAAATTATTTCACATTTTTGCAGAAATCCTAAGAAATTTTTTTATCATCATTATCCTTTTAAAATCCGTGAAAAATTGAAAATTTCATTTTATAATCGTTAGAAATCTATATTTTATTCACAATTTTTTAAAATATTTTCAAAATTTAAAACTATTATTAAGATTTTTAAAAACTCCTAAACCTTCCAAATATCATATAGAGTGATTAAATATTTTCAAAAATTTATAAAAAATGTTGCAACATTAAAAAATTTCCTAAATACTAAGAGAATTTTTTTATTGTCTCTAAGACATTAAAACCCGTAAAAATCCTTGAAATTTAGTTTTATAGTCCTCAAAAATTAAAATTTGTCTTAAAATTTTAGAAAACATTTTTGAATTTAAGGTTCTTATGGAATCTTTTCAAAACTTTTGAGCCTTCTGAATATCTTTTAAAAAGATAAGAAAGTTTTCTACAATTTACAAAACATTCTACGATATCAAGAAATTGTCTTAAAAAGGCTTTAAAGTCATCAAAAATCTACATTAGCTTTAAAATTTGTTGAAACCTTTTTCAGTTTTTAATTGATTTTGGAATTTTTTCACGAATTCTGATAATTTTTGAGAATTTTTTAAAATTTTCGGAACATTTCTTTTGTATCCATTAAAACATAAAAGATTGGCTTTAAATCTTTCATATTCTTCTTTGCGATTAATTAATTAAAGTCGTTTCCCACATGAATTAGGTCGGAGAAGTCAGTGACAGGAAGAATAGGTAAGGGGGAAGTGAGAGAAGGAGAAATAGGGAAGTAATAGGACGGGTATCAGGGTTAGAAAAAAGAGAAGTCATAGAGGTAGTGAAAAAGGGAAGAAGTCAAGGAGGAGAAGGTGAGTAATTGAAGGGAAATGTAAGGGTTGGAAACGTAAGCGACGAGAAGGAAAGTAAAGCGAAGAAAATGAAGAAGGCGAAAAAAGAGAAAGTAAAGGAGTGGAAGCAGAAAAGAAAAAGTAGAAAAAGTCAGTAAAGGAAAGCATGAAAAAGAGGAAATGAAGAGGGGAAAGTAGGGAAGTGATGGATGAGGAAGTAGAGAAAAAAGGGTGCAATAGAAAGTAGAGAATGTAGGTGTAGTTAAGGAAAATGTAATGGTGAGAAAGGGGAGGATTAGCAGGGGATGTAAAAAAAGAAGTTGATAAGCAAGAAGTAGAGAAAGTGAAAGGAAAAGTAAGAGTTAGGATCGTAAGTGAAGGAAGCAAAATCGAGAGGAGAAAAGGGAAGTAGGTGAAGAAGAGGGAGCAGAATAGCAGAAGTATATAAATTCAATTACTGACCATGCCAGCAATCAATCGCTAGAATTAATTCACATAATAGGAGAATCTCTCACCTAATGCTGCTTATTCCGTTGATAAATAATCACGAACATAAAAAATCATAAACATTTTTTCCGGGCATCTTAACAAACATTTTCTTATTTGCTTGAATCATTTTACAATGAAATGAAAAGAAAAGAAGTAGTGGGAGAAGCAGGAAAAAGGTTGAGAAGTAAAATGGGGAATAAAGGAAGAAAAAGTAGGAAAGGAAGAAATAGAGGAGAGGAAAGAAATAGAAGAAAGAGTAGTGAAAGTTGAGGGGAAAGTGAGGGAAGAGGTTAAAGTTACAGTAAACGAAAATAAGGGCAGGGGAAAAACACGAAAGAAAAAAAGAAGTAGGGAAAATGGTTAAAATTGAAATGGGAAGTAAAGGGAGAAGAAGTAGAAAAACGCTTCTTTAATTTTTGTTAGAAATGTTGAAAAATCTACATTTTAATTTAATTTTTTAGAAATATTTTAAAGTCTAATTTTTTTGAATAGGTGGAAGTAGAAAATAGTAGTGAAGGGGAAGTTTCTAGGGTCAGTGAGGGAAAGTATAGGAAAGAGGTAGGTGAGGGGAAAGAAAGATTTTGAGGAGAGGGGAAGTAGGTAAGTGATGGATGTGGAAGTATGGAACCGAATGGGGCAAGGGGAAGTACAGAAAGTAGGGGAAGGAAAGGAAAGTAAAATGGAAAGTAAGAGGTGGTGTAGCAGGGGAAGTAAAAAAAAGTAGAAGCTGAGAAAAAAGTAGAAAAAGTGAAGGGGAAAGTAAGGGGTAGGATAGTAAGTGACGGCAGAGAAGGCGGTGGAGTATGCAAAAGAAGAGGAAGTAAAGGAGAGGAGTAATACACATTTTTTTACTAATAATGGCAGCAATCATCTGATGGAATCTATTCAAATAATAGGGGAATTTATCACCTTGTGCTGCTCATTTCTTCATTGAATAATAATAAAAACAAAAAATCATCAAAGGAAAATTTTCTTATTCTTTCAAAATCTTTGAAACTGATTAAAAATATTCTCTATTTTTTCTCTGAAATCTAAAATAATTTACATTTTGATTTGAATTTTCAACAATATTTTCGAGTTTTTAATTATTTAGGAATAGGCGGAAGTGAGGGAAAGTAGAGGAGGAGAAGTAAAAGTGAGAAAGGGTAAGAACAAAAAAAAAAGAGAAAAAGAAGAGGATAGAAGTAGTAAAGGGTAAAATAGGTACGAAAGGGGTAAAAAGGGGTGAAAAAGTAGAGTTAAGGGAAGTATTGGATTGGATAGTAGTGAAGGAAAGAGCAGTGGAGGAAAAAGTAGTAGAGGGAAGAGTAGTGGAGGGAAAAGTAGTGGAGGGAAGAGTATTTAAGGGAAGAATAGTCGAGGGAAGAGTAGTAGAAGTCAAGATGAAACTGTAAGACGCTTAAGGTAATATAACTACCTTTAACTTCTTATTGTTATCATTACCTTATATTAATTTTACAAGGAAATTAAGATTGATCTACGACAGTGAAATAGTCTTTCAAAGGATTTAATTTCTCTTAAGAAGGGACATTCACACAAAATAAGTAAATTCCACATATTTAATATATTAACCAGAACAACATTTAAAAATTGAGAAGCTGAACACTTCTAAAGTAAGTAAGCTTTTTTTTAGTTTATAAGCAATATGTCTAAAGAAGCGAAAATTATTTAAGTTTATTAAGGTCAAGTAAATGTTAGCATACCCAGTGTCAGACTGAGTAAAAAATAGTTGGAATGTGTGGATAAAACCATATTCAAGGATAAATAAATAGCCATAGAGAAGGAGAAGTAGAAATAAAGAACGGAAAGGAGAGGAAAGGAAGAGAAAGTAAAAAGAGGAGAAGCATTGGTAGGAGAAGCCGGGTAGAGAGGGGCTGAAAGGGAGAGTAGAAAAAGTATGTGTAGCAGAAGTGAGGAAAAAGTCGGAAAGTAAAATAGAAAGTAAAGGAAGAAAAAGTAAAGGATAAAGAAGCAAAGGAGGAAGAAGTAAAGGAGCAAAAAGTATAGAATAAAGAAAAAATAGAGGGAATAGTAGTAGATGGAGGAGTAGTAGAAGTAAAGCGGGAGGTAAGGGGAGGGATCGGAGGCATAGTGAAAGAAAGTGCGCGGATTGGAAGTAGGCGAAAGTAAGGGGAAAGGGTGAAAAGTGAAATAGAAATTAAAGCGAGGATGAGTTAAGGAGAAATAACTAGATGTGGTGGGAGTATTAAAAGAAAGAGTAGTGGAGGGAGGAGTAGTGGAGGGAGGAGTAGTGGAGGAAGGAGCAGTAAAAGAAAGAGTTGTGAAGGAAAGAGTAGTGGAGGGAGGAGTAGTGGAAGTGAATTTTGAAGTAAAGGAAGGGATCGAAGGTGTGGTAAGGGAAAGTGAGGGAGAAGAAGTACGCGGATGGTGGAAAGCAGGGTCTACGGAACACTTTTTCGTTGAAAAAACTTTCCTTTCGTAAAATAACGTATCTTCGCTGATGGTTTTCTGCCGGAAATTTAAGAGTATGAAAAATAGACCTGGTGGATTTCCGGATATCAATCATGTCGACGAGAGTTCCACCTCTTATCTTCTAGACCAAGGAGGTGCAGTTTCTTGGGGCAAAGGTCGGGTCAAACATGATGGGCTTAACCTTTCTAGAAGAAGCTTATTTTATGACGTCTACAGCCGGATATACTCTCCTTCTTTACATCGACCAGTACAAAGAGTCCGGTAGTAGGATCGGGAGCGTAACCTTCTTTCCTTGGAAAACGAGCTGATCCCTCTTTAATCTACGCTACTCATACTTCAATATCAATCTGCGTTTAACGACCCGATAGTCGTATATGTCGATTTTTATGACTCTTCTATGCTTTATTGCAAGTAATTTTTACTGCCTTTATTTTTCATTATATATATAGCTATATCGCTGCATGCATATTTCCCATATGCGAACAAAATAACTTTCTTTTAACAGCTTGCTACTGAAATGTCTCGTAAATTCTATAATAAAAAAAATTATGGTTACATACAGCACTTTCATATGAGTGAATACAGAATCCTCAATATAATAAAGTATAAAAAATTATAGAAGTAAAGAGCTAATGGTATTTTATGACCTCACGACTTACGAACGGTTTAATTTTCTTTTTAGCTTTTTTAAAAACTATATGCAATACCTAGTAAAGGAAAAGTTTTTAAACGTGCTTTTAAATTTACCTCGAATTCACTTTAATTCGTAAATTATTGAAATTTTCTCTAAAATTCTACAAAATTCTCTCGAATTTCATTTAATTTGTTAGTTAATTTTTTCAGTTTATCTCAATCGTGTTTAATACGCCCTTTAGAGAATTTTTTTTATTTAAAAAAATGTTGTTCTATTCACTTGAACACTGTAATCCTTTAATCTTTAACTGAAATAAAAACATATTTTTGATTTTTGAAGTTTTTTATTATTAGTTGAAATTTATTTGAAATTTACTTATTAACTTAATCTGACTTTTTTAAATTCATTGAATTCTTAGGCAACATATCAAATCCTTTTTAATTTCCTTGAGCTTGAATTTTATTTGATAAGTTTTAATTATAATGACTTAAGTCAACTTTCAAAATGCTTTTTAATTACACAGGCCAACAAAAAAGTGGTCTGAACACCACATGTGACTAGGCTAAAATTATAAATTTCAAGCCGCTGAATCCGAATCCGGCTTAAGAATTTTCCCTAGACCCAAAATTTTCCCCTAGCCCAGGGGCAACAAAAATTGGTCTGAAGTTTATATGTGATAGAGGCTGAATTCGGGTTCAGCGGCTGAAAAATACATAAGTTTAGCCTAGTCACATGTAAAGTTAAGACCAATTTTTTTGTTTCTGGGCTAGGGGAAAATTGTAAGGTATAGGTGAAACACTAAGGCCAGATTCGGATTCAGTAGCTCTAAATCCATAAGGTTAGCTTGTCACATCTTAAGTTCTGACCAATTTCTTTTGTCCCTAGGCTAGGGAAAAATTATGGGGTGTAGGGGAAATAATAAGGCCGGATTCAGATTCAGCGGATAAAAATCCATAAGATGAGCCTAGTGACATGTAAAGTTCAGACCACGTTATTTTGTTTGTCCATAGGCTAGGGAAAAATTGTGGGGCTTAGGGGAAATTCTAAAGCCGGATTATGAACTAGAAAATTTACAAATTAAAACCATTAAAAAAATTGTTTGTGAATAAATATTATCTAGTAATTAAAAAGGCAACAATTATATACTTTTGCAAAAAAAAATTTTAAACGTTTAAGGTTTCTAAAATTATTGTTTGAATTAAAAAAAAAACAATAATTAAAATCACTTTTAGAAATATATTTTTTTCAATAAGGTTTAAATTTATAAAATATTTTAAAAACTTTTTAATTAAAAGTCACTTTTTGAAAAAAAATATTTAATTTTCGTATTTTTAAGAAATAAACAATATAAATTGAAAATTTTTTGAATAATTTATTCCGCGAATTCGATAATAATTATAAGGTTCAAGACTATCATCATTCCGGAATTTTCAAATTCCGGAATTTCATTTTGTGGGAATTCTGTAATTCCGAAAGTTCGTTACTCGAGAATCTCCTTACTTAGAAATTTTCCAATTCGGGATTTTTACAGTATGGGAAATTTTATTATTCGGGTTTTTTTAGTCATCCCTCAAATTTTTCTTATTTTCTTCAAAATTCTGCAAATTACTTTGAATTTTAATTAAATCATTGGTTTAAAAATTTGTTTAATAAAATTTACTTAAATTCTGTGTAATTCGTTTTGAATTCTGTTCCTTCACATTTTAACTAATTTGATGGACATTTTTCTACTTAAAAATTTATCTTTAATTATATATTTTCAAATTCTTATGATTTCAACGAAAACGCGATTCAACGAAAATCTGCGAAACATTTTATATTTCTTATGCCTTTTTAACTTATTTGAATTTGTTTGGAATCCACTTGAATTTCTGTATAATTCATTGTGACATTTTTTGTAATTGTTTTAAAATAAATTGAATTTTTCTGCATTTTGTAAATTCTATGAAAATAGTTTAATTTTATAAAAGCAATTTTCAAAAAAAAAAATTTGTACCAAAAGCAGGAATTTGCAAGGCAGAATATAGTAAGGTTTTATCAAAAAGACTTATTTTCAATTAAATATATGAATTTTCAAACAAATAATTAAATTTGAAACTGAAAAGAATAAATTTACAATCCCAAACGTAAAAATTCGAATTTGAAGTAAAAAATTATTTTTTTTTATTCTAAAGAAACAATTTTTTAACAAAACAGTTGAATCCCTAACCAAAATAGTTTAGGTTTCAACCAAAAAGATGAATTTTTGACCCAAAAGATAAATTTTCTTCAAAAAAGGCACATTTTCATCAAAATACGTGAGCTTTTAATAAAATAATTCAGTTTTCAACAAAAAAGATTAATTTCGAATCAAGAATCCTAATTTTCTATTAAAATAACAAAATTTTAACAAAATACAGGAAAATTTAAATGTAAAAAATCAATTTTTATCAGAAATGAAATAATTTAATTTTTTGTAATTAAAAAAATGTTGAACAAAAATGGAACTAAGTTTCAACACAACAGTTACATTTTCAAGCAGAAAATTTTTAACTAATGTCAAGAATCTTAGTTCAGAAAAATAAATTTTTATCAAAGAAGTTCAACTTTTACTTGAAAAATATTTTAAATCTAAAAATGTGATAGTTTGATTTTCAAATAAAAAATTAATTTTGAAAGAAAATAATCATAATATAGTTTAACTTTCAAGAAAAATGTTACAATTTTTTCCAAAAAAGAACTTTTTAACAAAATTGTTGAATTTTCTACAAAATGAATTAATTTTTAACCTAACAATTTAACTTTCAACTAAAAAAGATAAAACTTATGATTAAAAATAAAATAGTTTAATTTTAAGTAAAGAAAAATGAATTTTTCAAACTAAAAAATTTTTTTTAACAAAACAGTTACATTTGTGACCAAAATGTGTTAATTTCTAGCCTGAAGGAAAAATTTTTAATCTGAATATTGATTTTTTTCAAAAAAGTCGAATTTTTAACAAGATACATAAGATTTCTACTAAATAATTCAGCTTTTAACTTAAAAGATTAATTCTAAAGCAAGATTCTGAAATTTATACGAAAGTAAAGAAATTTCACCAAAATAAAGAAATATTAAACTATAAATAACAAATTTTTATCTAAAATTAAATAATATTGTTTTTAGTAAAATGAAATCCAACAAAAATCAAGCAGAGTTTTAACACAATATTCAAATTTTCAACCAGACACTTTTGAATTAAAGTCAAAAATCTTCGTTCAGAAAAATGAATATTTATCAAAGTAGTTTAACTTTTAATTTAAAAAGATACGATTCAAACTAAAAATGAAACAGTTTCATTTCTAGATGAAAAATCAATTTAAAAACAAATTATCAATAATATAGTTGAATCTTGAAGCAACGAAATTTGTTTAACCAATATAGTTAAATATTTAACCCTAAGAGACGGATTTTAAAAAAAAAAAGTTAAGATTTCATTTAAGAAAAGAACTTTTTAACAAAATTGTTGAATCTGCTACAAAATGATTAATTTCTTACCGAATTAATGTATGAAAATTAAAACAAATAAATTTACAATCACAAATAGAATAGTTTAATTTTAAGTAAAGAAAAATTAATTTTTTTAAGCTGAAAAAAAACGATTTTTCATCAAATATGTTAAATTTCTAACCAAAATAGCTTAATTTCTAACCGGAAAGATGAATTTCCAAATTTGAGGATTAATTTTTTTCAAAAAAGGTGAATTTTCATCAAACTACATGAGATTTCAATAAACTTATTCAGTTTTTAAGCAAAAAGATTAATTTTGAATCAGGAATCTTAATTTTCACCAAAATAACGAAATTTTAAAGAAATAGAGGAATATTTGGAAATAAAAAACAAATTGTTACTAAGAATAATATTATTTAATTAATAGTGATTAAAAAAATTTTTTTAACAAAAATGAAACTAAGTTTTAACGCAATAGTTAAATTTTCAACCAGACACTCTTCAACTAAAATCAAGAATCTTTAATCGGAAATGTGAATTTTTATCAACAGTAGTTTGAATATTTATTTAGAAAGATACGTTTTAAACTGAAAATGGAATAGTTTAATTTTTAGATAAAAAAATTTAAGAATAAGTAATTCAACAATTAAGTTAAACTTTCAAGCAAAGAAAAAAATTTTCAAACAATATAGTTAAATTTTAAACCCAAGAAGACGAATTTCCAAGAAAAATGTTGAAGTTTTATAGAAAGAAAAGAAAGTTCTTAACAAAATTGTCAAATTTCCTACGAAATGAATAATTTCTGACGAAATGATTGCATTTTTAACTTAAGCAAATGAAGCTACAATCGAAATTGTAACAAAATATAGGAATATTTAACTATGAAAAATAAATTTTCATCCAGAAGGAAATATTTAAATTTTCAATGAAAAAAAAATTTTTTAACGAAAGTTATGCTAAGTTTCTACATAATACTTCAGTTTTCAAGCAGACAATTCTCAAGTGAAGTCAAAAATCTTCAATCAGAAAAGTGAATTTTCATAAAAGTAGTTCAACTTTTAATTTAAAAAGATACGTTTTAAACTGAAAATGAAATATTTTAATTTTTAGATAAAAATTAATTTACAAAAAAATTTATAATATAGTTTAATTTTCTTTAAAAGAGAAGTATACCAATATAGTTGAATTTGTAAGCAAAAAAGATAAATTGTTAAAAGAAAGTTCAAATTTTATTAAAAAAGGAACTTTTTGACAAAGTTGTTAAATTTTCTACATACTGAATTAATTTTTGACCAAATTAATAAATTTGCAACTGAAACAAATAAATTTGCAATTGAAAATGGAATAGTTGGATTTTAAGTAAAAAAAAAATTAGTTTCTTTAAACTAAAAAAAAAAAACATTTTTTAACAAAAGTGTTGAATTCCTAACCAAAATAGTTTGACTTGCAACGAAATAGATAATTTTTATTCCAAAAGATTGATTCTTTGAGAAAGGTGAATTTTTGACAAAATACATAAGGCTTAAACAAAATAATTCAGTTTTTCTCTTGAAAGACTAATTCTGAAACAAGAATCTTAAATTAATACGAAAATAAAGAAATTTTAACAAAATACAGGAATAATAAAATAATAAAAATAAAAAAATATAAAAAAATAATAAAAATGCAGTAGTTTAATTTTTTGATAAAACAATAAGTTTAAAACAATTAAATCACTAATATAGTTAAATTTTCAAACAAAGAAAATTTTTTAAAACAATCTAGTTAAATTTTAAAAACAAAAAAAACGAATTTCAAAGAAAAAAGTTGAAAGATATTCCAAAAAAAAGAACTTTTTATAAAAATTTTTGAATTTCCTACATAATTAATAATTTTTAACCATATGATTAAATTTTCAACTTGAACAAATAAATTTACAATTGAAATTGTAAAAATATAGGAATATTCAAGTATGAAGAACAAATTTTTACCAAAAATAAAAAATTTTAATTTTCAAAGAAAAAAAAATTTTTAACAAAAATTAAATTAGGTTTCAACATAATAGTTAAATTTTTAGCCAGCCATTTTTCAAGTGATGTCAAGAATCTTTAGTCAGAGAAGTAAATTTTTATCAAAGTGGTTCAACTTTTAATTTAAAAAGATACGTTTTAAACTAAAAATGAAATAGTTTAATTTTTAAATCAAACATTAATTTAGAAAAAAAATTAATAATATAGTTTAATTTTCTATTCAAGAAAAGAAATCTATACTAATATAATTGAATTTGTTAACCAAAAAGACGAACTTTTAAGAAAAAAGTTGAAAATTAAAAAAAAAGAATTTTTTTAGAAAATTGATGAATTTCCTACAAAACAAATTAATTTGCCAGCAGATAGTTGAAATCTTAAGCAAAAAAATTAATCTATAATGAAGAGGATTGATTTTCTAACGAAAAAGATGAATTTTCAACTAAAATGATCAATTTTTAACTAAAAATGGAATAGTTCAATTTGTAGATAAGAAAATTAATTGCAAAAAAAAATTAAAAAATTAAATAAAATGAAAAATTTGAGTCACCTCTGTCAATTATTCCAAATCGGCTGGATTACTCCGGATTATAATTTTATTTTTTGGATTTGCTACTTTATATGCTCTGTTCACAATAGATTACTTGTAATCACAAGTGGATCACTCTAGATTAGAACTAGATTACTCTGCATTACAATCGGATTACTTCAGATAAGATTTTAGAAGTGGATTACTTCAAAATATTGAGATTAACTAGAATCACAAATGGATTACTTCGGATTACTCTGGATTACTTCAGATTACCCTGGATTACTTTGAATTACTTTGGATTATTCGAATTACACCAGATGGAAAGTTCTAATAGCCAAGCGGTCCAGCGTACTTTTTTCCAGGAGGGGATGTAAGTTAAAATTAGAGAAGAGAAAGTTGGGCAAGTGAAGAAAAATGAGGATAGGGAAGGTCAAATGACGGGGAAATGAGGGGAGAGAAAGTAGGAATAGAAGGTAAATAATGTCAAGGAAAGAAGAAGTAGAAGAAATTAGGGAAGCAGAAGTAGAAGAATTTAGGGAAAATGAAGTAAAGTAAAGCATAGGAGGTGAGAGGATATGAAGAGAAGATAAGTAAATGAGGTGAAAAGAAATGAAGAAAGAGGATGTAGAAAGAGTGAGGGGAAATGAAAGAAGGGGTAGTAGGAAAGTGGAAGAAATAAAGGAAGAGGCAGTAGGAAAAGTGAGGAGAAATAAAGGAAGAAGAGTAGGTGCGGCAAGGAAAAATAAGGAGAGGAGAAGTAGGAGCAGTGAGAGGAAATGAGGGATGGTGAAGTAGCGGAAATAATCAAAAGTGTAAGACGGCAGTGAGATTAATTGATGTCAGGCAAGAGAAGTGTTAGTTAGGAAAGTGTAAAGAGGGTAAGGTAGAGGAGAAGAAAGTTCGAGAAGGTGTTCGGAAGTTCGGAAGGAGTAGGGAAGGAGGAGTAGTGGGAAGAAGCAGTAGTGGGAAAAAGCAGTAGTGGAGAGGAGTAGAGGTGCGGACAAGTAGTAGTGGGGTGAAGTAGTAGTAGGGTGGAGGAGTAAGGAGAAGAAGTAAGCAGAAAGGAGAAGTAGGGGAATATATAGTAAGTAGAAAAGGGTATATATGAGAAGAAGGTTTTGAACGACCTTATTAATGTTCTACCTAATGCTACCCTTTCTTGTAGGCGCGCGGCGCCTACATTCACTAATTTTTCTTAAATTTCTTGGGGCAGATGAGAAATCTAATAATTTTGTTTTAAGAATTTTTATCTTCCCATGATCACTAATTTAGCTAGATAAAGTTTTTGAGACTATTTTATGTTATGAATTTGAGAACTCGAGATGCTTTTGAAGAGGAATATAAATTTCATCACAAGGATGATGTGACTGGTCATGTCTTAACCTCGGATTTCAGCATTCTTGTATCTAATAAAAATCTTTATTGCACTCCATATACTCATCCTGGTTACGAGACGTAGTTTAACTCCTCTTTATTAACGAATTCCACCAAGGCTCTAAACTTTCCCTAGAATAATTACCATCCACGTCGTCTTTTGAGGATCATAAAATTGTATTATTCATAAAACCGCGATACTCGCGGAAACTATAGGTAGTTGGAAGTTTCAGAATTGGGCTCTAAATCTGCGATATTAAAACGGAAAATCAAGAACTGATTCACAAATGTCATAAGAATCGTTGCAGCACGTGGACCATCTACAAAATACGTTACCAATTTTTGACTATTTTTATTCCTTTGACGTTCATATTATCAAAAAATATTGCATTTACAAACATTATCAGATATTTTAGAAAATTTTTTAATATTTTGCAAAGATTTTTAAAGATTTTAGAAAGATTGTACATATATTTCAATGATTTTTAAAAGATTTCAAAAACTTTCCAAAGATTTCAAATAATTCGCACAGATTTCAGATAGATTTCAATGGTTTTTCAAAGATTTTTCAAAGATTTCAAAGATTTCCTGAAGATTTCAAACATTCCACCAAGATTTTAGATATGTTTCAATAATTTCGGATAGATTACCAAGATTTCGGAAAGACCTCAGTGATTCCAATAATTTAACAAATATCACCAAATATTTTCAAAATATTCCCAAATATATCAGGAAGATTTCACAAGATTTCAATGATTTCACAAAGATTTCACGAAGATTTCAATAACTTCAAAAACATTATCGGATATTTCGGATATATTTCGAATATTTCACAAAGATTTTAGATAGATTTCGTAGATTTCATAAAGATTTCAAAGATTTGAATGATTTCACACAGATTTCAGAAAGATTTTACATATATTCTAATAATTTTCGAAAGATTTCAAAGATTTCCCAAAGATTTCAAATATTCTGTAAAGATTTCAGACAGATTTTAGTAATTTCGGATAGATTAACAAGATTTCAGAAAGACTTTAATGATTTCAATGAATTCATAAATATCACTAAATATTTTAAAAATATTTCCAAGTATATCAGAAAGATTTTACAAAGATTACAATGATTTCTTAAAGATTTCAAAGATTTCATGCAAATTTGAATAACTTTTCAAACATTATCAGATATTTCAGAAATATTTCGAATATTTCACTAAGATTTCAGAAAGACTTTAATGATTTCAATGATTTCACAAATATCACCAAATATTTTAAATATATTTCCAAGTATATCAGAAAGATTTTACAAAGATTACAATTATTTCATTAAGATTTCAAAGATTTCACGAAGATTTGAATAACTTTTCAAACATTATCAGATATTTCAGAAATATTTCCAATATTTCACCAAGATTTAAGATAGATTTTAATAATTTCGGATAGATTAACAAGATTTCGGAAAGACTTTAGTGACTTCAATAATTTTAAAAATATCACCAAATATTTTCAAAATAGTCCCAAATATATCAGGAAGATTTTACAAGATTTCAATGATTTCACAAAGATTTCACCAAGATTTCAATAACTTCAAAAACATTATCAGATATTTTGGAAATATTTTAAATATTTCACAAAGATTTCAGAAAGATTTTAGAAAGATTTTACATATATTCTAATAATTTTCGAAAGATTTCAAAGATTTCCCAAAGATTTCAAATATTTTGTAAAGATTCCAGATAGATTTTAGTAATTTTGGATAGATTAACAAAATTTCAGAAAGACTTTAATGATTTCAATGATTTCATAAATATCACCAGATATTTAAAAAATATTTCCAAGTATATCAGAAAGATTATACAAAGATTACAATGATTTCATGAAGATTTCAAAGATTTCACGAAGATTTGAATAACTTTACAGACATTATCAGATATTTCAGAAATATTTCGAATATTTCACCAAGATTTCAGATAGATTTCAATAATTTTGGATAGATTAACAAGATTTCGGAAAGACTTCAGTAATTTGAATAATTTCACAAATATCGCCAAATATTTTCAAAATGTTTCCAAATACATCAGGAAGATTTCACAAAGATTTCACAGATTTTACGTGAATTTTAGAAACTTCGAAAATATTATCGGATATTTCGGAAATATTTCGAATATTTCACAAAGATTTCAGAAAATTTTTAGAAAGATTGTACATATATTCTAATATTTTCGAAAGATTTCAAAGATTTACCAAAGATTTCAAATATTTTGCAAAGATTTCAGATGGATTTCAATAATTTCGAATAGATCATTAAAATTTCAGAAAGACTTAAATGATTTCAATAATTTTACGAAGATTTTAATCATTTTACAAACATTATCAGATATTTCAGAAATATTCCGAATATTTCACAACGATTTCAAATATATTTTAAAGATTTCATAATGATTTCAATGATTTCCCCAAGATTTCAATAATTTCACAATCATTATTAGATATTTTAGAAAATTTTTTAATATTTTGCGAAGATTTCAAAAGATTTTAGAAAGATTGTACAAATATTTTTAAGACTTCTCAACAATTTAAAGATTTTTCTAAGATTTCAAAGATTTCGCAAAGATTTCAGAAAGATTTTAGAGAGATTATAAACATATTCTAATGATCTCTGAAAGATTTTACAGATTTCTCAGAGATTTCAAATATTTCGCAAAGATTTCAGATAGATTTCAGTAATTTCGGATAGATTAACAAGATTTCAGAAAGACTTAAATGATTTCAATAATTTCATAAAGATTCTAAAGATTTCACGAAGATTTTAATAACATCACAAACATTATCAGATATTTTAGAAATATTTTAAATACTCCACAAAGATTTTAAATAGATTTTAAAGCTTTCATAAAAATTTTAAATATTTCGCCAAGATTCCAAATAGATTTCAATAATTTCGGATAGATTAACAAGATTTCGGAAAGACTTCAGTGATTTTAATAATTTCACAAATATCACCAAATATTTTAAAAATATTTCTAATTATATTAAAAAGATTTCACAAAGGTTTCAATGATTTCACAAAGATTTCAAAAAATTTCACGAAGATTTCAATAACTTTCAAAACATTATCAGATATTTCAGAAAAATTTCAAATATTTCACAAAGATTTCAGATAGATCTCAAAGATTTTATCAAGATTTCAAAAAGATTTTTGAAAGAGAGTACATATATTCTTCTAAATTTCGAAAAGTTTTAAAGATTTTACCAAGATTTTAAATATTTCGCAAAGATTTTAGATAGATTTCAATAATTTCCAATAGATTAACAAGATTGCGAAAGACTTCTATGATTGCAATAATTTCACGAAGAATTTAATCATTTCACAAACATTATCAGATAATTCAGAAATATTCCGAATATTTCACAACGATTTTAAATATATTTCAAAGATTTCATGAAGATTTCAATGATCTTCCCAAGATTTCAATAATTTCACAAACATTATCAGATATTTCAGAAATATTTTGTATATTTCGCAAAGATTTCAAAAGATTTTAGAAAGATTGTACAAATATTTTAATGATTTCCCAACGACTTTAAAGATTTCCCTAAGATTTTAAATATTTCGCAAAGATTCCAAATAGATTTCAATGATTTCTCAAAGATATTGTGCAGATTTTAAAGACTTGGCGAAGATTTTAGAAAGATTTCAAAGATATTGTAAACATATTTTAATGATTTCCGAAAGATTTTACAGATTTCTTAAAGATTTCAAATATTTTGCAAAGATTTCAGATAGATTTTAGTAATTTCGGATAGATTAACAAGATTGTAGAAAGACTTCAATGTTTTTAATAATTTTACAAATATCACCAAATATTTTCAAAATATTTCCAAGTATATCAAAAATATTTCACAAAGATTCAAATAATTTCATAAAAATTTTAAAGATTTTACAAAAATTTCAATAACATGACGAACATTATCAGATATTTAAAGAACATTTTGAATATTTTACAAAGATTTTAAATAGATTTCAAAGATTTCATAAAGATATCAAAGATTTGAATGATTTTACAAACAATATCAGATATTTCAGAAATATTCTTAATATTTTGCAAAAATTTCAAAAGTTTTTAGAAAGATTGTACAAATATTTTAATAACCTTCCAAAGATTTTAAAGATATCCCTAAAATTTTAAATATTTTTCAAAGATTTTAGAAAGATTTCAAAAAGATTGTGCACATATTTTAATGATTTTTGAAAATTTTTTAAAGATTTACCACAGATTTCAAATATTTCGCAAAGATTTTAGACAGATATCAATAATTTTGGACAGATTAACAAGATTATAGAAAGACTTCAATGATTTCACTAATTTCACAACAATCACTAAATATTTTCAAAACTTTTTCAAGCATATAAGAAGGATTTCACAAAGATTACAAAGATTTCATAAATATTCCAAAAATTTCTAAGAATTCACGAAGATTTTAATAACTTGACAAACATTATAATTTCACAAACACTATCAGATATTTTAGAAATATTTCAAATATTTCGCAAAGATTTTAAAAGATTTTAGAAAGATTGTCCAAATATTTAATTAACTTTTGAATATTTTCAAGATTTTCCTACAATTTTAAATATTTCGCAAAGATTTTAGATAGATTTCAATGATTTCTTAAAGATTTCGTAAAGATTTCAAAGATTTTGCAAAGATTTTAGAAAGAATTTAATGATTTAAAATTTTTTACAAATATTACTAAATATTTTAAAAATATTTCCAAAGATATCAGAATGATTTGACAAGAATTTTAGTAATTTCATGAAGATTTGAAAGATTTCACAAAGATTTCTAATATTTTGCAAACTTTATCAGAAATTTCAGAAATATTTGAAACATTTTGAAAAGATTTTATAAGATTTTTGAAAAATTGCACAAATATTTTAAAGATTTCCCAAAAATTAAGAATATTTGCAAAGATTTTAGATAGATTTCAATGAGTTTTTAATAATTTCGTAAAGATTTTGAAGGTTTCGCAAATATTTAAAAAATACTTCAATGATTTCAATAATTTCACTATTATTACTAAATATTTTAAAAAAGTTTAAAAATATATCAGAAAGATTTCACAAACATCAGATATTTTAGAATTATTTGAAATATTTTAAAAATATTTCAAAAAGATTGCAGAAATATTTGGAAGATTTCCCAAAAATTTTAAAAAATATTTCGCAAAGATTTTAGATAGAGTTCAATGAGTTTTTAATAATTTAGTAAAGATTTTGAAGATTTCGCAAAGATTTAGAAAATACTTCAATGATTTCAATAATTTCACAAATATTACTAAATATTTTTAAAATGTTTACAAAGATATCAGAAAGATTTCACAAAGATTTTAATGATTTCATTCAGGTTTTATAGATTTCACAAAGATTTTGAATATTTCACAAACATTATCAGATAGTTTAGAAATATTTGAAATATCCCGAAAAGATTTCATTAGATTTAAAAAAGATTGCACAAAAATATTTTGAAGATTTAGTAAAGATTTCAGAGATTTCTGAAAGATTTCAAATAATGGCAAAGATTTTAGATAGATTTTAATGATTACTCAAAGATTTCCAAAAGATTTTCAAGATTTCGCAAAGATTTTAGAAAGATATTAGAAGGATTTCACACATATTCTGATAATTTACAAAAAATTTCAAAGATTTTCTAAAGATTTCGAATATATCACAAAAATTTCAGATAGATTTCAATTATTTCGAATAGACTAACAAGATTTCAAAAAGACTTAAATGATTTAACTAATTTCACAAATATCACCAAATATTTTCAAAATTTTTTCAAGTATATCGGAAAGATTTCGCAAAGAATTTAGTGATCTTATCAATATTTCAAAGATTTCAGAGAATTTACGAAGATTTTAATAACTTTACAAACATTATCAGATATTTCAGAAATGTTTAGAATATTTCACAAAGATTTTAAATAGATTTCAAAGATTTCATAACGAATTCAAAGATTTCATGAAAACTTTAATGATTTTACAAACACTATCAGATATTTCAGAAATATTTACATATTTCGAAAAGGTTTCATAAGATTTAAGAGAGATTGCACGCATATTTTATAGATTTGCTAAAGATTTTAAAGATTTCCCAAAGATTTTAAATAAAAACACAAAGATTTCAGATAGATTGCAATAGTTTTGGATAGACTAACAAGATTTCAAAAAGACTTGAATCATTTTACTAATTTCACAAATATTACTAAATATTTCCAAAATTTTTTAAGTATATCAGAAAGATTTCACAAAGATTTTAATGATTTTATAAATATTTCAAAGATTTTACGAAGATTTCAATAACATTTCAATAACATTTTAAAAATTTCGCACAGATTTTACAAAGAATTTAATGATTTCAATAATTTTACAAATATCACTAAATATTTTTAAAATATTTCTAAAAATATAAAAAAATTTGACAAGAATTTCAATAATTTCAAAAAGATTGAATGATTTCACAAAGAATTTGTATATTTCACAAACATTTTTAGATATATCAGAAATATTTGGAACATTTCGAAAAGATTTCACAAGATTTTAGAAACATTGCACAATTATTTTGAAGATTTCTCAAAAATTCAAAATATTTCGCAAAGATTTCAGATAGATTTCAATGAGTTCTTAATGATGTCGTAAAAATTTTAAAGATTTCGCAGAGATTTCAGAAATACCTTAATGATTACAATAATTTTACAAATATTACTTAATATATTAAAAAGGTTTACAAAGATATCAAAAAGAGTTCACAAAGATTTCAATGATTTCATTAAGATTTTATAGATTTCACAAAGATTTTGAATATTTCACAAACATTATCAGATATTTTAGAAATAATAAAAATATTTGGAAAATATTTTGAAAAGATTGCGAAAATATTATGAAGATTTCCCAGAGATTAAAAATATTTCGCAAAGATTTTAAATGGATTTTAATGATTTCTGAAAGATTTCATGAGAACTTTAAAGATTTAGCAAAGATTTCAGAAAGACTTCAATGAATTCACAAACTTCACAAATATCACTAAATATTTTCAAAATTTTTTCAAGTATATCAAAAAGATTTCACAAAGATTTTAATAATTTCATAAACCTTCAATGATTTTTAAGATTTCATAAAGATTTCAAAGTAATTATGAAGATTTTAATGATTTCACAAACATTATCAGATATTTCAAAAATATTTGACGTATTGAAATATTCCCAAAGATATCACAAAGATTTCACAAAGGTTTCAGTGATTTCATATAGATTTCAAAGAATTCACGAAAATTTTAATAATTTCGCAAACATTATTAAATATTTCAGAAATATTTTTAATATTTCGCAAAATTAAAAAAATTTTTAGGAAGATTGCACAGGTATTTTGAATATTTCTCAAAGATTTTAAAGATTTCCTAAAGATTTCAAATAATACGCAAAGATTTCAGATAGATTTTAATGATGTCATAATATTTTCGTAAAGATTTTAAAAATTTCGCAAAGATCTCAGAAAGATTATAAGGACTTTAATAATTTCACAAATACTACTTAATATTTTCAAAATGATTCCAAAGATATCATAAAGATTTTATAAGGATTTCAATGATTTCATTAAGAGTTCACAGGTTTCACAAAGATTTCGAATATTTCACAAGCATTATCAGCTATTTCATAAGTATTTGAAATATTTCGAAAAGATTTCAAAAAGATTGCACAAATATTTTAAAGATTTCTTAAAGACTTAAGATCTTTCGCAAAGATTTCTCATGGACTTTAATGATTTTTTTAAAGATTGCGTAAAGACTTTAAAGATTTGGCAAAGATTTTTAAAAAGACTCCAATGTTTTAACTAGTTTCACAAATATCACCAAATATTTTCAAAATTTTTTCAAGTATATCAAAAAGATTTCACAAAGATTTTAATAACTTGACAAAAATTCTCAGATATATCAGAAATATTTTGAATATCTCACAAAGATTTCAGATATATATTGAAGATTTCATGAAGATTTCAAAGATTCCACAAAGATTTCAATGATTTCACAAACATTATCAGATATTTTAGAAATATTTGAAATATTTCAATAAGATTTCAAAAGATTTTAAAAAGATTGCACAAATCTTTCGAAGATTTGCTAAAGATTTCAAAGATTTCCCAAAGATTTCAAATAATCGAAAAGATTTCAGAAAGATTACAATGATTTCTTAATAATTTCCTAAAGATTTTAAAGATTTCGCAAATAGTTTAGGAATATTTTAGAAGAAGTTTACACATATTCTAATAATTTCCTAAAGATTTCAAAGATTTTCCAAAGAGTTCAAATATTTCACAAAGATTTTAGATAGATTTCAATAATTTTGGATAGACTAAGAAGATTTCAGAAAGACGTCAATGATTTCACTAATTTCACAAATGTCACAAAATATTTAAAAAAATGTTTTCAAGTATATCAGAAAGATTTTACAAAGATTCAAATGATTTTATAAATATTTTAAAAATTTCAAAGAATTCGCAAAGATTTTAATAACTTCACAAACCTTATTAGATATTTCAGAAATGTTTTAAATATTCCACAAAGATTTCAGATAGATTTCAAAGATTTCATAACAAATTCAAAGATTTCACGAAGGTTTTAATGATTTCACAAACAATATCAGATATATCAGAAATATTTAAAACATTTCGAAAATATTTCATTAGATTCAAAAAAGATTGCACAAATATTTTAAAGATTTTTCAAAGATTTCAAATATTTGCTTGCACAAAGATTTTAGAAAGACATTAATTATTTTCATAATTTCACTTATGTTACCAAATATTTCAAGAATATTTTCAAAGATATCACGAAGATTTCTCAAAGATTTTAATGATTCCATAAAGATTCCCAAGATTTCACGAAAATTTCAATAATTTCACAAACATTATCAAATATTTCAGAAATACTTTTCATATTTCGCAAAATTTCAAAAGATTTTTGAAAAATTGCACAGTTATTTTGAATATTTTCCAAATATTCTGAAGATTTCCCAAAGATTTCAAATAATTCGCAAAGATTTCAGATAGATTTTAATGATTTATTAATAAATTCGTAAAGATTTTAAAGATTTCGCGAAGATTTAAAAAAGATTTTGATGACTTCAATAAGTTTCAATATATAACAAAATATTTTTTAAATGTTTCAAAAGATATCAAAATGATTTCATGAAGATTTCAATGATTTGATAAAGATTTTATAGATTTCACAAAGAGTTTGAATATTTCACAAACATATCAGATATTTCAAAAATATTTAAAATATTTCGAAAAAATTTCAAAACATTTTAGAAAGATTGCACAAATATTCTGAAGATTTCTTAAAGATTTAAAATATTTTCCAAGATTTCAGATAGATTTTAATGATTTCTTAAAGATTTCGCAAAGATTTTAAAGATTTTACAAAGAATCTAGAAAGACTTTTATCATTTCAATAATTTCACATTTCACTTATATTAACAAACATATTTTAAAAATATTTCTAAAGATATCACGAAGATTTTACAAAGATTTCAATGATTCCATAAAGATTTAAAAAATTTCACAAAGATTGCAATAATTTCACAAACATTATCGGATATTTCAAAATTTTTAAGAAATATTTCGCAAAGATTTCAGATATATTCTCAAGATTTCTTAAAGATTTCTTGAAGATTTTAAAGATTTTGCGAAGATTTGAGAATAAATTTAATGATTTCAATAATTTCACAAATATAATTAAATATTTTTATAATGTTTTAAAGATATCAGAAAGATTTCGCAAAGATTACAATGGTTTCATAATGGTTTCAAAGATTTCACAAAGATTTCTAAAATTTTACAAATATTATCAGATATTTCAGAAATATTAAAAATATTTCGAAAAGATTTAAAAAGATTTTAAGAAGATTGCACAAATACTTTAAAGATTTTCCAATGTTTCGAAATAGATTTTAATTATTTCTTAAAAATTTCGTAAAGATTTTACAGATTTCATATAAGGTAAAAAGATTTTAGAAAGACTTTAACGATTTTCATAATTTCACAAATATTATCAAATATTTTAAAAATATTTCAAAATATATCAGAAAGATTTTACAAAGATTTTAATGACTTCATAAAGATTTCAAAGATTTCACGAAGATTTTAATAATTTGAAAAATATTATCCGATATTTCAAAATTAATCAAAATATTTCGCAAAGATTGCGGAAGATTTTAGAAAGATTAAACAAATATTTCAAATATTTCCCGAACATTTAAAAGATTTCTCAAAGATTTCAAATATTTCGCAAAGATTTCAGATAGTTTCAAACGATTTCTTGAAGATTTTGTAAAGATTTTTAAGATTTCGCAACGATTTAGGATAGATTAAAAAAATTTCAGAAAGACTTTAATAATTTCAATAATTTCACAAATATTACTAAATATTTTGAAAATATTTCCAAAGATATTAGAATAATTTAGAAAAGATTTCAATGATTTTATAAAAATTTCGAATATTTCACAAACATTATCAGATATTTCAGAAATATTTGAAATATTTCGAGAAAATTTCAAAAGATTCTAGAAAGATTGCACAAATAGTTTAAAGATTTTCCAAATATTAAAAATTTTTCTCAAAGATTTCAGATAGATTTTAATGATTTTTCAAATATTTTGTGAAGTTTTTAGAGATTTCACAAGGATTCCAGAAAGACTTTTATTATTTCAATAATTTCATATATATTAATAAACATTTTCAAAATATTTTTAAAGATATCACGAAGATTTTACAAAGATTTCAATAACTCCATCAAGATTCCAAAGATTTCAAGAAAAATGCAATAATTTCTCAAACATTATCAGATATTTCAAAATGTTTTTAAATATTTCGCAAAGATTGTAGATAGATTTGAATGATTTCTTAAAGATTTCTTTGAGATTTTAAAGATTTCGCGAATATTTCAGAATATAATGATTTCAATGATTTCACAAATATAACTAAATATTTAAAAAATGTTTCCAAAAATGTCAGAAAGATTTCACAAAGATTTTAATGATTTCATGAAAGATTTTACAGATTTCACAAAGATTTCGAATATTTTACAAACATTATCAGATATTTCAGAAATATTTGAAATATTTCGAAAAGATTTAAAAAGATTTTAAGAAGATTGCACAAATACTTAAAAGATTGTTCAAGGATTTTAGATAGATTTTAATGATTCTTTAATGATTTTGTAAAGATTTTAAAGATTTCAGATAGATTCAAAAGATTTTACAGGACTTCAATGATTTTAATAATTTCACACATGTTACCAAAAATTTTATAAAAAATATTTAAAAATATATCAGTAAGATTTCACAAAGATTTCAATGAGTTTATGAAGATTTTGAAGATTTAAAAAAGATTTCAATAATTTCACAAATATTATCCGATTTTTCAGAAATATAAAAAATATTCTGCAAAGATTTCGTAGGATTTTAGAATGGTTACACCATTATTTTTAAGATTTCTCAAAAATTTAAAAGATTTCTCAAAGAATTTAAATATTTCGCAAAGATTTCAGATAGTTTTAAACGATTTCTTGAAGATTTCGTGAAGATTTTGAAGATTTCGCAACGATTTAGGACAGATGAATAAAATTAAAAAAAAACTTTAATAATTTCAATAAAAACACAAATATTACCAAATATTTTTAAAAAATTTTCCAAGATAAACAATTTTAAAAAGATTTTAATTATTTCATAAAGATTCCAAAGATTTTACGAAGATTGCAATAATTTCACAAACATTATCAGATATTTCAAAAAAACATTTTAATATTTCGCAAAAATTTAGATAGATTTCAACGATTTCTTAAAAATTTCGTGAAGATTTAAAAGATTTCGCACATTACCGCACCACTCAGTAGATCTAGCCGGAACAACAGCCAAAGACACAGAAGGCTACGGTTTCCTCCAGAACCGGCTCTCTGTGCCCAACAACTACCAACCCGGCTAGTATCAATATTAAAAAAGATTTAAAAAGATTTAAGCAAGATTGCACAAATATTTGATAGATTTGCTAAAGATTTTTAAGATTTTCCAAAGATTTTAAATAATCGCAAAGATTTTAGATAGATTTCAATGATTTCTTCAAGATTCCGTAAAGATTTTAAACATTGCACAAAGATACCAGAAAGACATCAATTATTTTAATAATTTCACATATGTTACCAAATATTTAAAAAATATTTTCGAAGATATCACAAAGATTCCACAAAGATTTCAGTGATTTCATACATATTTAAAAGAATTTACGAAAATTTCAATAATTTCGCAAACATTATTAAATATTTTAGAAATATTTTTAATATTTCGCAAAATAAAAAAAAAATTCAGAAAGATTGCACAGGTATTTTGAATATGTCTTAAAGATTTTAAAGATTTTCTAAAGATTTTAAATAATACGCAAAGATTTAAGATAGATTTTAATGATTTCATAATAATTTTGTAAAGATTTTAAAAATTTCGCAAAGATCTCAGAAAGATTATAATGACTTCAATAATTTTACAAATATTACTTAATATTTTAAAAATGTTTCCAAAGATATCAGAAAGATTTCACAAAGATTCCAATAATTTCATTAGGATTTTATAAATTTCACGAAGATTTTGAATATTTCACAAACATTATTAGATAAATCAGAAATATTTGAAATATTTTGAAAAAATTTCAAAAAGACTACACAAATATTTTCAAGATTTCTTAAAGATTGAAAATATTTCGCAAAGATTTGACATGGATTTTAATGATTTTTTAAAGATTTCGTAAAGACTTTGAAGATTTGGCAAAGATTTTATAAAGACTTCAATGATTTTACTAATTCCACAAATATCACCAAATATTTAAAAATTTTTTTGAAGTATATCAGAAATAATACACAAAGATTTTAATGATTTAATAAATATTCCAAAGATTTTGAAGATTCCACGAAGATTTTTATAACTTTACACAAATTATCAGATATTTCAGAAATATTTCGAATATCTCACAAAGATTTCAAGTATATTTTCAAAATTTCATAAAGTTTTCAAAAATCCTACTAAGATTTTAATGATTTCATAAACATTATCAGATATTTCAGAAATATTTGACATATTTCAATAAGATTTCAAAAGATTTTAAAAAGATTGCATAGGCATTTTAAATATTTCCCAAAGATTTTAGAGATTTCCCAAAGATTTCAAATATTTTACAAAGATTTCAGATAGATTTGAATGATTTCTCAATAATTTAATCAATATTTTCAAGATTTTGCAAAGATCCTAAAGAGATTTTAATGACTTCAATAATTTCACAAATAAAAGTATGTATTTTAAAAATGTTTCTAAAGATATCAGAACGATTCCACAAGGATTTCAGTGATTTCATAGAAATTTTATAGATTTCACAAAGATTTCGAATATTTGAAAAGCATTATTAGATACTTCAGAAATATTTTAAATACTTCTATTTAAATTCAAAAGATTTTAAAAAGATTGCACAAATATTTTGAAGATTTCCCAAAGATTTAAAATTTTTTCTTAAAGATTTCAGATAGATTTCAATGATTTCTTAAAGATTTTGTAAAGCTTTTAAAGATTTCACTAGAATTCCAGAAATACTTCAATTATTTCAATAATTCTACATGTATTGACAAATATTTTTAAAATATTTCAAAAGATATCACGAAGATTTCACGAAGATTTTAATGATTCCACTAGGATTCCAGAGATTTCACGAAGATTGCAATAATTTTACAAACATTATCAGATACTAAAATTTTTTTTTTTAATATTTCGCAAAGATTTCAAATAGATTTCAATGATTTCTTATAAATTTTGTGAAAATTTTAAAAATTTTGCGAAGATTTCAGAAAGAATTTAATGATTTCAATAATTTCACGAATATAATTAAATATTTTAAAAATGTTTTCAAATATATCAAAAAGATTTCACGAAGATTTTAATGATTTAATAAAGATTCACAGATTTCTCGAAGATTTCGAATATTCCACAAACATTATCAGATATTTCAGAAATAATAAAAATATTTTTAAAAGATTTAAAGAGATTTTAGAAAAATTGCACGAATCTTTTAAAGATTTTCTAAGGATTGTAGATAGAATTTAATGATTTTTTGAAGATTCGTAAAGATTTTAGATAGATTAAAAAGATTTCAGAAAGACTTTAACAATTTCTATAATTTCACAAATATTACAAAATATTTTAAAAATATTTCAAAATATTTCACAAATATTCCAGATTGATTTTAAATATTTCATAAAGATTTCACAGATTTCACAAAAATTTCAAATATTTCACAAACATTATCAGATATTTTTAAAATATTTAAAATATTTCGAAAAGATTTTAGAAGATTTAAAAAAGATTGCACAAATATTTTGAATATTTGCTAAAGATTTTAAAGATATCCCAAAGATTTCAAATAATCGCAAAGATTTTAGATAGATTTCAATGTTTTTTTTTCAAGATTTCGTGAAGATTTTAAAGATTGCCTTAAGATTTCAGAAAGACATCAATTATTTCAATAATTTCACATATGTTACCAAATATTTCAAAAATATTTTTAAAAATATTCGAAGATTTCACAAAAATTAAAATAATTTCATGCAGCTTCCAAAAATTTTACGAAAATTTCAATAATTTCATAAACATTATCAAATATTTCAAAATTTTGTAAATAATTCGCAAAATTTCTAAAGATTTCAGAAAGAATGCACATGAATTTGGAATTTTTTCCAAAGATTTGATAAAGATTTAAAATATTTCGCAAAGATTTCAGATAGACTTTAATGATTCCTTAATAATTTCGCAAAGATTCAAAAGATTTTGCAAAGATCTCAGAAGGATTTTAATGACTTCAATAATTTGACAAATATTACTAAATATTTTGTAAATGTTTCTAAAGACTTCAAAAAGATTTCACTAAGATTTTATTGATTTCATAAAAATTTCATAGATTTCACAAAGATTTTAAATATTTCACAAACATTATCAGATATTTTAGAAATATCTGAAATATTTTGAAAAAATGTCAAAAGATTTTAGGAAGATTGTACAAATATTTTGAAGATTTTCCAAAGATTAAAAATTTTTCCTGAAGATTTCAGATAGATTTTATGATTTCTTAAAGATTTCGTGACGATTTTAAACATTTTACAAGGATTCCAGAAAGACTTTTATTATTTCAATAATTTCACATATATTAATAAATATTTTTAAAATATTTCTAAAGATATCACGACGATTTTACAAAGATTTCAATAATTCCATCAAGATTATAAAGATTTCAAGAAAAATTTAATAATTTCTCAAACATTAACAGATATTTCAAATTTTTTAAAAATATTTTGCAAAGATTTTAGATAGATTTGAATGATTTCTTAAAGATTTCTTGAAGATTTTAAAGTTTTTGCGAATATTTCAGAATATAATGATTTCAATGATTTCACAAATATAACTAAATATTTTAAAAATGTTTCCAAGAATATCAGAAAGATTTCACAAAGATTTTAATGATTTCATGAAAGATTTCACAGATTTCACAAAGATTTCGAATATTTTACAAACATTATCAGATATTTCAGAAATATTTGAAATATTTCGAAAAGATTTGAAAAGATTTTAAGAAGATTGCACAAATACTTAAAAGATTTTTCAAGGATTTTAGATAGATTTTAATGATTCTTTAATGATTTTGTGAAGATTTTAAAGATTTCAAATAGATTCAAAAGATTTTAGAGTGACTTCAACGATTTTAATAATTTCACACATATTACCAAATATTTTATAAAAAATATTTTAAAATATATCAGAAAGATTTCACAAAGATTTCAATGACTTTTTAAAGATTTTGAAGATTAAACAAAAATTTCAATAATTTCACAAATATTATCCGATTTTTCAGAAATATAAAAAATATTTTGCAAAGATTCCGGAGGATTTTAGAAAGGTTACACCATTATTTTGAAGACTTATTAAAAATTCAAAAGATTTCTCAAAGATTTTAAATATTTCGCAAAGATTTCAGATAGTTTTAAACGATTTCTTGAAGATTTCGTGAAGATTTTTAAGATTTTGCAACGATTAAGGATAGATTAATAAAATTTCAAAAAGAATGTAATAATTTCAATAAAAACACAAATATTACCAAATATTTTTAAAAAATTTTTCAAGATCAGAAAAATTTTAGAAAGATTTTAATTATTTCATAAAGATTTCAAAGATTTTACGAAGATTGCAATAATTTCACAAACATTATCAGATATTTCAAAAAAAATTTGTAATATTTTGCAAAGATTTTAGATAGATTTCAATGATTTTTAAAAAATTTCGTAAAGAATTAAAAGATTTCGCAAAGATTTTAGAAAGAATTTAGTGATTTTAATGATTTCTAGATTACTAAATATTTTAAAAATGTTTCCAAAGGTTTAAAAAAGATTTCACAAAGATTTCAATGATTTCATAAAGATTTTACAGATTTTACAAAGATTTCGAATATTTCACAAACTTAATTAGATATTTCAGAAATTTTTGAAATATTTTGAAAAGATTTCAGGAGATTTCAAAAAGATTATACAGATATTCTGAAGTTTTAATAAGAAGAGACAAATAGTTAACGAATGAGTAATTTTTTAGCCAAATAAAAATATTTTAATGACAGGATAACATTTTCTTTAAAGAAAATTAAATATTGAACAAAAATGTGTTTTTTTCCTAATGAAAATGAATTTTTAACCAAAAAAGACTAATTTTTTACCATATAGAATAAATTTAATAAAAAAGGGATAACAGCATACCAAAAAGGGTAAATTTTTTCCAAATAGTTTCATTTTCAAGACGAAATAATAAAATTTTGTTGTAAAAGATCAATGTTTAAAGTGAAAAGTTAAATTTTGAATGAAAGCATTAGTTTTAAACCAAAAATAATAAATTTATAAACGAAAAAGTCGATTTCTTAAATAAAAACGATGTCTTTTCTACCATAAAAGATCAACTTGCAATTCGTAAGAATGAATTGTCAACAAAATAGTTGAATTTTTCTACCAAAAAAGAATGCTTGAAGAAAAAAATTTTAATTTTTAATAAAAAATTACATTTATAGCAGAATAATTTTTTTTTTAACAAAATAAATAAATCGTTATATTTTCAATTACAAAAACTTTTTAAAGGAGAAAAAAACTTTTTACCAGTTGAATTCAAGACAAGAAAAAGATTCATTTACAAAATAGTGTAATCATCTCTCGGAAAAATTAATTTTCAATAAACAAGATTAATTTTTTCCAAAAAAACACAAATTTCCATCAAAAACCACAGATTTTCCAAAAAATTCACAAATTTTTCATTTTTGTTCTACTTTCACCAAAAGTAATTAAATTTTCAACTTAAGAGTCCAATTATTGAAATATGAAGTTTTATTAAAGTAGTTTAACTTTTATTTAAGGTATTGAATTTCCAACAAAAAAAGAGAATTTTTGAACAAATAGTTGAATTTTCTAGCTGATTATTCAATTTTTCAAACAAAAAAGATTTTTATTTTAAATCAAAAGGAGTAGGAATTAAAAAAAATAATTTTTAAACAATATAGATAACTTCTTAATTGGAAATGATTTTTTTTGCAACCAAAAATATTATTTTTTGACCAAGAAGAATATTCTACTACCAAAAAAGAGGACTATTCTAAAAAATACATAAATTTTCAAAAAAAAGAGGGAGTACTCAAATAGTTAAATTTTAAATAAAAAAGAGATATTTTTCGACAAAAACGAATTTTCAGCAAGATAGTTAAATTTTTAGGCAAAGAAATGAAACTTTATCAAAAAAATGAATTATCTACAAAATACTTTAACTTTCAACAAAATATTCAAAAGGGAAATTAAATTTTAAACAAATAATATAATTTTCAACCGTAAGAGATTAATTTTTAACGAAAAATATAATAGAAGACTTTACCAGAAAAAAACTAGCCTTTGACAAAAAATATTCAAATTTAATCATCGGGCCTATTTAAATCAGACCAAATTCAAACAAAAAAATGAAAAAAGGAAACACAGAAAAGGTTTCTTAAAAAGAGCAAAAAAAAAAATTCGTAATGTTTTTAATTTTATAAGTACGTTTCTGAATTTTAGACGCTTTAAATCAAAATCACTAAATTATTATTATTATTGTTTTAAAAATCAAAAAACATAAATATCCAAGAATTGGTATTATAAGAGATTTTAAAATTGTTTATATTTTTAATTTTAGAAAACAAACACCTAGGCGCGTGCCGCAACACGGGCGTAAAGAGACTTTAGTAACAAACTGTAACATTATAAGTTCGAATTCAAAATAAAATTTATTTTTAACATTTTGATATTTTATTTTCACTTTCATAAGCTTAGAAATTAGTAAAGTTTTTTTTTGAATGATTTGGGTTTAAGTTTAGTTTTTGATAATAAAATTAAATACTTTTTAGTTGTAAATAGTTAAACCGGATTTTCGCGTGCAAGTAATTTTTAATATTATAGCTACAAAATAAAATAATTGAAAAATATATGACAGAAATACTACATATTCGAATAAACTCAATACGAAAAAAATTTTAAGATTTAATTCATGAGTTTGAATTTATTACATTGATTTAAAAGTAAATAAGCTATTTAAAAAACCACTTTATTTGAAGGCAAGAGCAACTTAAAATACTATATTGGAGTTTTATAATAATTTATTTATCATTTCGAAATAATATTAACAAATATTTTGCTCTTGTACAAAAGGCATTCAACACGCGTAATTGATGTTAGTAGCTTATTATAATTAGTTGAAAATTCCTAAGGATGAAAAGAACTTAAAATTATTTCAAAAAAGATTAAAAATGAAGTAATCGAACTCAGATATAGAGTTAAGAATATATTTAGTTTTGCATCTTTGAAATAAAATCGAAAAAATTCCACCTCCACCTCCACCTCCACCTCCACCTCC
>JAUELO010000356.1:228998-242304 GCA_032357855.1 Amphibolips quercusostensackenii
CTCCCCTCCCCCTACCTCCACCTTTACCCTAAACTTCAACTCCAACTTCACCTCCAACTTCACCTCCAACTTCACCTCCAACTTCAACTTCACCCTCACCTCCACCTCCACCTTCATCTCAACCTACATCTTCATATCCACATCCACTTCCACCTCCACCTCCACTTCCACCTCCGACTCCAACTCCACCTTCACCCCACCTTCACCTTCACTTTACCTCCCTCCACCTCCACCTCCACCTCCCCCTACCTCCACCTCCAACTTTACCCTCAACTTCAACTCCAACTTCACCCTCACCTCTACCTCTACCTCCACCTTCACCTCTACCTCCACTTCAACGTCCACTTCGACTTCTACTTTAAGATCTACCTCCACCTCCACCAACACCTCTTCCATCATTTTAAACTTGTACTAAAAATTATTTTGTGCCTAAAAATAAGAAATTAATCACTCGCACAGCGCACAATTGACGTTGCTTCTTAATAATAAAACTGTAAAGCTAATTAAGCTTTGTGGCTAAAAAAGTAAAGAATGAAAGTACCTAATAGTATTAAATACAAAAAAATACGAATTCAGGAAGCCGGTAAAATCCAAACCGTCACTCAGCCACTGGAAATAATTAATTACAGATACCATCCCTGCACTCTATTCACTCGTGCCAACATTCCGGAAAGAAAAACGTTGAATCGTGTTTCTCTCTCTCTTACGGTCACACACATCCCATAAAAGACAGAAGAGTGTACCAAATTTTTTCTTCACTCCCTCCCTCCCTCCGCCTCTCAATTCAGCGAGAATCGGGCTTTCCTGGATTTACGACGGGATATTATGCAGATGGTACTTGCATTAAATGCACTGACAGTGCAGTAAACTGGGCTGAAAAAGAAGCGAGCTGCCCACTAATTGCATGCGGTACGGGATTACGAATCTCCCACCGAAACTACACAACTTTTTTTTCCTGTGGGTCCTGTACTCGAGTTCTAAATGGCTCGCTCTAAATTTAATTTTCTATCGTGGCATTTTCGCTGTGTGTGTGAATATATTCTAGGAGAAAAGGATACGATTGGTTTTTATTGAGGGGTACGATCTAGTTTTCGAGGATTCGTGGGCACCATATCACCTCGTGTGGCATATAACACTTAGTTTCATATTGCCCCGTGTGTCATATTACACAAAGTGCTATATCACACCGGGTGTCATATTACACCAAGTTCTATATTACCCCCATGTTTTATACTACACTAAGTTTTATATTTCTCTGTGTGTCATATAACAACAAGTTTTATATCACCCCGTGCGTCATATTAGGCCAAGTTTTATATTACCCCGTGTGCCATACTAAACAAAGTTCCATATCACCCTGTGTGTCCTGTTACACCAAGTTTTATATTACCCCACGTGCCATATTACACTAATTCCTTATCACCATGTGTGTCATATTACACCAAGTTCCAAATTACCCAATGTGCCATATTACACACAGTCCCATATCAACCTATGTGTCATATTACACAAGTTCAATATTTTCTTGTGTGTCATATTACACTAAGTTTGATATTATTATTTTATATTATTATATTTCATATTGAGCCAATTTCTATATTACCTTGTGTGTCATTTTGAACCAAGTTCCATATCACCCCGTGTGCCCTCTTACACCAAGTTTTATATTACCCCGAGTGTCATATTACACCAAGTACCACATTACTCTAAGTTTTACATTAAATACAGTGCCAAATCAGCCCAAGTGTCACATTATTACCCTAGGTTATGCTACATTACTACCCTGCACGCTACTTCTTTTTAAATATGCTGCTACATCAAACTACCTCCACCATCCACCAATAACTTCAATATTTCTTACTATCTGGCACTTTTCCACCCTCAGTAACATGTCCATAGACACATCTATCTATTGATCTTGGCGCAGCCACCATCCCCTATTGTAAATTTTCACCTGAACGCATTACTACTTTGCCCTAACGCTATATCACTTTGCCCCAACGCTATACCAATTGGCCCCAAACTCTACACTACTTTTCCCCCAACGCTACACTACTTTTCCCTAACGTTATACCACTTTACCTTAAACATATTCTACTTTGCACCAACCTTATGCAACATTTCTCAACTACGTCGTTTTTCCCTCACCTCATGCCGCTTTGCCCTAACATTATGTCATTTTGCTCCAATTTCCTGCCTCTGACTGTGTCTACTTTTCTTTGACACATTTTTAACACCAACGCCCTTTTGGTGTGCAAAAATATGTTAGGAATCAAGATTCCTCCTCTTTCAGAATTGTATCCCTTTTTCAGAGGCGCATGCTCAGATACCATTATTTCCCCTCCACCCTCAGGTAAAACCTTTTCCTACTTTGAATTGAAAACCACTTTTTGTGAACCATAGCTGTGACAGGAATTGTACCGTATCTTCGAATCCAAACCCTCTATCGCCTAAGCCCTCAGATCTTTACTTATAACCTCCCAAAGCCTTTCGCCCAAGCATCCTCTGGTATACCCTTTGAGGCTCTTCTTTTCTATTTAGTAAGAAAAAAAAAAATTATTGTTATAAAAATAATTTGTATGTAGTTAAGAAAAACTAATTTATTTTGTAGGATTTCTCAGCCCTGGACAGAAAACCTTGGGATTCCTTCTCAAGGATGTAAAGTGAGAGGAAAAGAAAAGAAAGTAAGAGAAGTAAAGTCAGGGAAATGATGAGAAGGTAGTAAGGGAAATGAGTCATCGGGAAGTAAGTAGGAAATGATAGAAGGGGTGGTAAGGATGGTAAGGTAAATCAGGAGAGGGATAGTATTGAAAGCAATGGAAATTTGGGGAAAAAGGAGGAAGCGGGTAGGGTACATGATAAAAAATTAGTGAAGGGGTAGTAAAAAAAAATTAAGAGTAAGGAAGTGAGTGGGAAATTCTGTAATGAGTAGTAGAAATGATATGGTAAATAGAGGGAGAGAAAGTAGGAGGAGTGATGGAAATGAAGGGAAAGGGGTTAAAGAGGGTAAAGTACATAAAGGAAAATTAGCAGAGGGAAAGTTAGGAAAGTGTAGTAAGGGAAAATAAGGGAAGCGGGCGAGAGGCTAGTAGGGTAGTGCGGGTGAGTAGGGTAGTGCGGGTGAGAAGAAGAAAAATATAGGTAAGGGCGTATTTGATGTGAAAGCGAGAAGAGGGGAGAGTAAAAAATAAAAAAGTTAGGTAAGGACAAGAAAGCGAAGGGTTAAGTGTAGGGGGTGAAAAGGGGGTAGGGGAGGTGGCGTATGGAAGAGAAATGCTTAAAAGACTCAAGTAACCATAACATTTTTCAAATTCCAAATATAATTAAAATCTTAACAAGATTTCAAAAAATTTATAACGTGTAGATTTTTTTGAAGATAACGAAACAAAATGTGAAAGTATTTTAAAGGTATTTAGAAGCTTTCAAGGTAATAAAGAAATTTCTTTAGATTCCTGTCAATAATTAACGTGCTTCTTCGTTTTTAAAAATTAATTTCCAAAGATTGTTTGAAAAGATTCCAAACTTCACAAAAGACTTCCAAATTACTCAAAAATGAATTCGAAAGATTATTAGAAAGTTTAAGAAATAATTTCAGTCAGTTTGAATGATATTTATGAATTTTTACCCAAATTTATTTTTTCGGTAAAATATTGTAAAAAAATTTATAGTTCAGATACTTTTTTCAAAACATTTCAAATATTCAAAAATCTTTTTCAATTTCCTTGACCTCTTGAATTTCGAAATCAAATTATAATTTGCTAAAACTTATCTTTTTTTTTTGCTAAAAAATCTTTACTGGTTGGAAATTCAACAATTTTGTTGAAAATTCGCCATTTTGGTTAAAAATTCACTTTTTTTCTAGCAATTTCATATTTTTTTATAGAAATTAAAACTGTTTACTTTAGAAATTAATTTTTTTTCATGAAAAATAATACTGGTTTTTAGAAATTTATCTTTTTAAATTAATTCAACCCTTTTTTATTTAAAATTTGAGTCTTTTTTACTTTAAATATTATATAATATTTTTTGTTAACGATATCACCTTAACTTAAAAATTTCATAACATAATATGAAGTAAATCTATTTTATCAAAAATTCACTTTTCAGGTTGAAGACCTGTCAGTTTGCTCTTAAATTTACCCATTTGGTTAAAAATTCGTCTTTTTTAAGAGAAAATCAATCTTCTTAGTTAAAAACTTACCTTTTTGGTTAAAGGTTAAACTTTTTTATTAAAAATAAATTATATTTTTTTAATTTAAATTTTCGTGTAAGAAATGAAGCTATTTTAGACAAAGTTTACATGCATTAAAAATATTTTATTTTGTTGTTATTAAAATACAACTTTTATTATATTTCTCATTGGGAATTTATCTTTTTTGGTGGAAATTTTTAATTTTTTTTTTAAACATTGACAGTTTTGTTTGAATTTTGATTTCTTATCAAAAAAACAAAAAGCTATTTTTCAAACTAGACAGATGAATTTCGAACCAAATAGTTAAATTTTTTATCAAAATATTGTCTCTAGAGAAAGACAAAGAGAGGGGGAGAGAGAAAGAGAGAGAAAAAGAAAATTATATGAAATTACTTATTTGTAAATTTGGATTTACTAAATTGATGGTACAAGAGACTTCTTCAAGAGGTTATGAATTTTTTTGGAATTATTAAAACAATTCTTCAAAGCGTCCAAAACAAAATATTGTTGACCTCATTATTAAAGAATCATTTACAATTATAATTTTTTCATTTAGAAATAAATTTTTTAATTCATACTCATTATTTGGAAATCAAGTTAAAAAAAATTTGAAAGAGTGAAATGAAAACAACCACTTGAAGCTATTTTCACGCAGTATGCAAAAAATCAAGCAGCCAACAACAATCAGTAAGACATTTTTTAAAATTTCGTTTCACCTATTTTTTTTTTAAAGAAAATTTAAAATCGAGTTTTTTTTGTTAAACTTTTTTGAGTTACATTTTCTTTTGTTGAAAATTAACAATCAAAAAATACAAATGCTGTTACGCAGAGATCAATCAATTGCAGAGTGTGTATGATGCATGAGCCTTACCCTAAAAGTAGGAATTTTGAATATCTGTATTGGCTATCATTAATAATTTGCATTTGTTGCTAAAGAAAAGTTTTGCTATAAAAATTTTTTCTCAGAGAGTTTTGTAAATTTTTTCGAATTTTTTAAATTGACCAAATATTTTTTAGAGAAGGATCCGGGAATCGAGTTTATTTTGTTTAATTTTCTTCTTTTAAATTTACTTATGGTTAATTTTCTTTTGTTTCATTTTCTTTTGTTGAATTTCCTTTTACATAAAATCTTTTGTTGACAATTAACAATGAAGAAATATAAAATAATGATGTTACGCAGAGATCAATCAACTGTGAAGGGTGTGTTGCATTAGCCTTACTTCAAAAGCGTCAACGAGAAGTCTCGTTAAACGAATTTTTTCGTCGAAAATGTCCCGTATTCTTTCGAGTTTTTCCAGTTACTTGAATTGGCATGAGCCTTTCTTTAAAAGTAGGGATTTCAATTATCTGTAGTGAATATTGACACTTATCAAATTTTATTTGTCGTTAGCGAAAAGTTCTGCTATACAAATTTTTTTTTAGAAAGCTTCGAGGATTGCTTTAAGTTTTTCAAATTACCCAATCGTCATTGAGGAAACGCGACAACAATGCTTCCGAGATTTTCGTGACGCACATATTTTTTAAGGAAGGATTTTGGAATCGAGTATTTTGTGTTTAATTTTCTTTTGTAAAATTTCCTTTTGTTGACAATGAACAATAAACAACAAAAAATAATGCTGTTACGCAGAGATCAATTAACTGAGAAGTAGTGTATGATGCATGTGCCTTACTTAAAAAGCAGGGATTTCCATTATCAGTATTGGCTTTCCTCACTAACTAAATTTTATTTGTTATAAACAAGAAGTTTTGATATGCAAATTTTTTTAAAGAATTTCAAAATTTCCTCCGAGTTTTTTAAATCACGCAATCGGCTTTAAGGGACAGCGACAACAATGCTTTCTAGATTTTCGTGCACAACTATTTTTTAGAGAGGGATTTTGAAATTAAGTTTATTTTGTTTGATTTTCTTCAGTAGAATTTTCTTTTAGTTAATTTTCTTTTGTTGATAAATAACAGTTAAGAACTACAAAATATTGCTGTTACGCAGAGATAAACCAACTGCGAAATGCGTATGTTGCATGAGCCTTTCTTTAAAAGCAGTGATTTCAATTACCTGCATTGGCTATCGTCACTAGCTAAATTTTATTTGTTATGAATAAGAAGTTTTGCTATGCAAATTTTTTTTAAAGAATTTCAAAATTTCCTCCGAATTTTTAAAATCACCCAATCGGCTTCAAGGGACAGCGACAACAATGCTTTCTAGATTTTCGTGCACACCTATTTTTTAGAGAGAGATTTTGAGATTAAGTTTATTTTGTTTGATTTTCTTCAGTAGAATTTTCTTTTAGTTAATTTTCTTTTGGTGACAAATAACAGTTAAGAACTACAAAATATTGCTGTTACGGAGAGTTAAACCAACTGCGAAATGCGTATCTTGCATGAGCCTTTCTTTAAAAGCAGTGATTTCAATTACCTGCATTGGCTATCGTCACTAGCTAAATTTGATTTGTCGTGAACGGAAGGATTTGCAATACGGATTTTTTTTTGAGAATTACGAGGATTCTTTCGAGATTTATGAATTACACAATCGGCATTAAGAGAAAGTGGCAACAATGCTTGCGAGATTTTCATGGCACACTTGTTTTTTAGAGAAAGATTTTGGAATCCAATTTTGTTCGCTTTATTTTCTTGCGTTAAATTTTCTTTTGCTTAATTATTTTTTGCTTAATTTTTTTGCCGTAAAATCTTTTCTTGACAATTATTAAGCAAAAAGCTATAAAATAATGATGTTACGCAGAGATCAATCAACTGTAAAGTTTGTATGTTGCATTAGCCTTACTTTAAAAGCGTCAAAGGGAAGTCTCGTTACACGAATTTTTTCTTTGAGAATGTCCAGTATTCTTTCGAATTTTTCTAGTTACCCAGATTGGCATTAAGAAAAAGTGGCAACAATGCTTCCGAGATTCCAATGACGCACTTGTTTTTTAGAGAAAAATTCTGGAATCGAATTTATTTTGCTTTATTTTTTTTGCTTAATTTTCTTTCGTTTAATTTCCTTTTGCTTATTTTTTTTTAACAATAAACAATAAAGAACTACAAAGTTATAATGTCACGCAGAGATCAATCAACTGCAAAGTGTGTATATTGCATAAGCCTTGATTAAAAAGCGTTAAGGAGAAGTCTTGCCATACGAATTTTTTTCTCGACAATGTCCAAAATTCCTTCGTGTTTTTCAAGTTACTTAAATCAGCATTAAAAAAATTAGCAACAATGCTTTAAAAATTTTCATGACACACTTGTTTTTTGAAAAAAAAATTCGTAATCAAATTTCCTTTGCTTTATTTTTTTAAGTTTAATTTTCTTTTGTTTAATTTCCTTTTGCTTAATTATCTTTTACTTCAAATCTTTTTTTGACATTTAGCAATGAAGAGCTATAAAATATTTAAAAATAATAAAATAATTAACAATAAAGAACTGGAAGGGTGTATTCTTTCGAGTTTTTTCAGTTACCCAAATAAGCATTGAGGAGAAGTGGCAACAATGCTTCCGAGATTTTCATGACACACTTGCTTCTTAGAGAAAGATTTTGAAATCGAATTTTTTTTGCTTTATTTTTTTGTTCAGTTTTCTTTTGCTTAATTTTCTTTTATTTAGTTTCCTTTTACCAAATTTTCTTTTGTTAACAATCACTAATAAAGAACAACAAAGTACTGATGTTACGCAGAGATCAATCAAATGCGAAGTGTGTATATTGCATAAACCTTAATTTCAAAGCTGTAAAGATAAGTCTTGATATACGAATTTTTGCTTCGACAATGTCCAGAATTTCTTCGCGTTTTTCAAGTTACCCAAATTAGCATTTAGGAAAAGTGGCAACAGTGCTTCCAAGATTTGCATGACACACTTGTCTTTTAAAAAAAGATTTTGGAACTAAATTTCTTGTGCTTTATTGTCTTGTGTTTAATTGTCTTTTTTTTTTATTTTTTTTTGTTAAATTTTCTTTTATTTAAAATCTGTTGCTGACAATTAACAATCAAGGGCTATAAAATAATGATGTCACGCATAAATCAATCAGCTGTGAAGTGTGTGTGTTGCATTAGCCTTACTTCAAAAGCGTCTACGAGAAGTCTTGTTATATGAATTTATTTTTTGAAAATGCCCAGTATTCTTTCGAGTTTTCCCAGTTATCGAAATCAACACTGAGAAAGAGTGTCAACAATGTTTCTAGGACTTCCATAACATACTTGTTTTTTGAAGAAAGATTTTGGAATTAAATTTTTTTTGGTCTATTTTCTTGTGTTTAATTTTTTTTTGTTCAATTTTCTTTCGTTTAGTTTTATTTTGTTTAATTTTCTTTCACTTAAAATCTTTTGTTGACAATTAACAATAAAGGGATATAAAATAATGATGTTACGCAGAGATCAATTAACTGTGAAGTGTGTGTTGCATTAGCCTCACTTTAAAAGCGTCAGCGAAGAGTCTCGTTATACAAATTTTTTCTTCGAGATTGTTTAGTATTCTTTTATGTTTTTCCAGTTACCTAAATTGGCATTAAATAATGTATAATGTTAAATATTGTATAATTTTCTTTTGTTTAATTTTCTTTACTTAAAATCTTTTGTTAATAATTAACAATGAAGGGCTTTAAAAAAATGATGTTAAGAAGAGATCAGTCATTGTTGAGTGTGTGTGTTGCATTAGCCTCACTTCAAAAGCGTCAACAAAAAGTCTCGTTATACGAATTTTTTCTTTAAAAATGTCTAGTATCCTTTCGAGTTTTTCCTGTTACCCAAATCGGCATTAAGAAGAAGTGGCAATGATGCTTCCAAAATTTCTATGAAACACTTGTTTTTTAGAGAAAGATTTTGAAATCAAATATCTTTTGATTTATTTTCTTGTGCTTTAGGATCTATCGTTTAATTTTATTTTGTTTAGTTTTCTTTAGCTTAGAATCTGTTGATGACAATTAACAATTAAGGGCTATAAAATAATGTTGTTACGCATAGATCAATCATCTGTAAAGTGTGTGTTGCATTAGCCTTACCTTAATAGCGCCAACATGAAATCTCGTTATACGAATTTTTTTCGAGAATGTCCAGTTTTCTTTCAAGTTGTTTCAGTTACACAAATCGGCGTTAAGGAAAAGTGGCAGCAATGCTTCTAAGATTTTCATAAATCACTTGTCTTTTTAAAAAATAATTTTGGAATCAAATTTTTTTTCTTTATTTTCTTTTGTTAATTTTCTTTTGTTTGAATTTCTTTTGTTTAATTTTTAAAAATTAAAATCTCATGTCAACAATTAACAATGAAAGGATATAAAATCATGATAACACAGAGATCAATCAACTGTGAAGTGTGTGTGTTGCATTAGCCTTACTTTAAAAGCGTCAACGAGAAGTCTCGTTATACGAATTTTTTCTTCAAGAATGTCCAGTATTTTTTTGAATTTTTCAGTCACCCAATCGGCATTGAGGAATAGTGGCAACAATGCTTCTAAGATTTTCATGACACACTTGTTTTTTAAAGAAGGATTTTGTGATCAAATTTTTTTGCTTCATTTTCTTTTGTTTCATTTTCTTTCGTTTAATTTTCTTTTTTTAATTTTCTTTTGTTAATTTTTGTTTTACTTCAAATCTTTTGTTCACAATTAACAATAAAGGGATATAAAATATTGATGGCACCCAGTGATGAATCAACTGTAAAGTGTGTGTGTTGCATTAGCCTTAATTCAAAAGCGTTAACAAGAAGTCTCGTTATACAAATGTTATTCTTCGAGAATGTCCAGTATTCTTTCGAGTTTCTCAGTTACCCAAATCGGCATTAAGGAAAAGTGGCAACAATGCTTCTTAGATTTTTATGACATACTTGTTTTTTGAAAAAAGATTTTGGAATCAAATTTTTTACCCTTTATTTTTTTGTGTTTAATTTTCTTCGTTAAATTTTCTTTCGTTTAATTTTCTTTTGTTCAGTAATCTTTTACTTAAAATATTTTGTTGACAATTAACAATAAAGGGCTATAAAATAATAATGTTCCGCAGAGATCAATCAACTATGAAGTGTGTGTGTTGCATTAGCCTTACTTCAAAAGCGTCATTGAGAAGTCTCGTTATACGAATTTTTTTTTTGAGAATGTCCAGTATTCTTTTGAGTTTTTCCTGTAACCTAAATTGGCATTAAGGAAAAGTGGCAATGATTCTTCCAAGATTTTCATGACACACTTGTTTTTTGAGAAATATTTTAGAATCGAATTCGTTTTGCTTTATTGTCTTCTTTAATTTTCTATTGTTTAATTTTTTTGCTCGGTTTTCTTTTGTTGCCGATCAGCAATAAAGAACTACAAAATGATGCTCTTACGCAGAAATCAATCATCTCCGAAGTGTGTATGATGCATGAGCCTTATTTTAAAGCAGGGATTTTAATTATCTGTATTGGCTATCGTCACTAATTGAATTGTATTTGTCGTTGACACAAAGCTTTGCTTCACAAATTTGTTAAACAAACTATGTAAATATCAATTTCTACCTACGACAATAACCGTGAATCAATGGAATCAGAATAGTGCGAGTGAACTGTGTATTTATTTGCGTGCACAGATCGGTTAATTGGATCGAATCCTTAATTAAATCCATACCAGTATGTCCTCCATCGAGTGTTATAGCGCAGAGAGACTCTTTTCGCACTGAGTGGAAAATACGATTGAAAGAAAATTTGAAAGTGATGGCTATTTCTGCAAATCAGTTACGTTCCACAAATGACCCCATTTGTGAACGAACATTGTTTGAAAATTCAACTAGAAACAGATAGAAATTGAACTCAATTTTTAAATAAACTAACCTCATCAATCGCGCGATTTAAGGGAAAAATCATTTTTAATATAAAATAAAAATTTGTAATATTTGTTTATTTTTGGGTTTATTTCTGTAATTTTCTAGAAAGCAAATCGTACTTTGGATTCAAAATTCATTGTTCAACTTTTCTGTATTAAAAATTTATTTTTTGATACTAATCTGATCTTTTTTTGGTTAAAATTATTTCTATTTAACTGGAAAGTCGACTCAAATATTTTTGGTTCAGATGTCATCTCTCTTGGTACTAATTTCATCTCATTTGATAAGCAAATTCCAAATAAGAAAAAATTTAAAATAAAATTAAAATTAAATGTCGATTTTCGAATATTTCGAAACACAATTTAAAAATTTTTGCTAGGTTTCGAAAAGTTTTGATACATCATGTAAATTTTTTAAGGTTTCTGGGAATGTTAAAAGTTATTCTAAACTTTCAAGAATTAATTTTAAAAAAATACATAGCAAGATTTCAAAACTTTACGAAGAATTTTTCAAAATCATTAAAAACGAATCCGGAATAATTAAAGATAATTTTTGAAATAATTTTAGTCATTTTTTAAGATATTTAAACATTTTAGAATGTTTGAAGTGACTACAAATATTTTAAAACTTAAAAAAATTTATAAAAAATAAATTTTTTGTTCTAAGCTTTATAAAGTCTTCAATATCTTAAAAACCTTAATTTTTTCTAAAAGTCGAAATCCTGTCAAATAACGAAATTCTTATATGAATTTTTCATATAATTTTTTGATATATCTGGAATTTTTAAAAATATTTGTAATTTTTTTTTTAAATTAAGAAAAAATTATATTTATATAACTTGAAAGCAAATGAACACAAGAAACTTAAAAAATAAAGAGGTATGATAAAATATTATTTTGCATTGAAAATTATTTTTCCCCTTAAATTATAATATTCCTAAAATTTGTTTCTTTCTTGACTGAAAAATCCTTTTAAATTGAAAATTTACCTCTTCTCGCAGAAATTTATTTCCTTTGTATCAAAATTTTAACTGTTCAGTTCAGAATTAAATTTTTGTTATTGTGTATTCAACTATTTTATTGAAAATTCGTATTTTTTAAATTAATTTAACGTTTGTTGATTTGAAATTGAATTTTGATTTTTATATCTGAAATTTTCAAAAAACTTTCTGACTTTTCTTATAAATTTCAGCAAAATTATATATACATAAACTTGAAAACAAATTCCTAGTACTTAATTATTAATTCAAAAATCATTTAATTTTAAAGAAGATTTACAATTCTGAACAATTTTCTGCTATGCTGTGTGAATATTTTTTGAACAAAATTATTATTACTTTCAATAAAAAATTATTAGGTGTTATTAGATAAATTATCAGATAAAATTGTGAACAAATATTTATAATATGTTAACAATTTAGAATCTTTGAACAATTTCGGATTATGTTAGTGCTTTTTGACGGGAAAAATTTCATTTTCAACAATTAAAAATTAAGGAATATTGAAAATTTAAGTGTTGGATATTGAAGAATATAAAAATTACATTCTTAGCAGTTCAATTTTTACGAGTTGAAAATTCTACTGTTCAAAATTCACGAAAATTGAAAATTAATTTTTTAACTCTCAGAAATTCAATTTTCTTCAATTTTTAACACTTAAATTTTAAACTGTTGAAAGTATAAAATTAAAGAAAATTAAAAATTGAATTTTTAACGTCAAACATTTGAGAAAATAAAATTTTCAACTGTCAAAATTTCAAAAATATTGAAAATTGAATTCTTAGGAGTTAAATTTGCAAATGCGCAAATGTTAAAAATTGAAAATTCCATCGTCTAAAGACAAAATTTAACAAAGAAGTGAATTTTATATTGAAAAAAAGTGTTATAAATGTTATATTTACATAATTTTATATAAGAATTTTTTATTTAAACATTTCGTTCATAAAAAATTTAAATAAGGTAGATTTTTCTGAAAATGGTTCGTCATTGGTGAATAATATTTTAGAAAATAATGTTTTAACAAATTAATAGTTGTTTCATAACATGAAATTGATATTGAAACATACGTATTATTATTGTCTTGTTTTTATAATTAAAGCAAGAGAAATTTTTAGCCAAAAAAATTATTTTCTATCAATAAAGAGTAGTTTCTAACAAAATACATAAATTTTTAAAGAAATATTTGAATTTTATAAGAAATTTTTGAACTGGAAGTTCAAATAAAGAAGTGGATTTTTACACAAACATAGAAGAATTCAAATTTCTGTAAAAAATAAATCTTCAACCAAACAACATAATTTTCGACGAACAGTTACATTTTTAACCAAACAGATGATTTTAAAATCAAAA
>JAUELO010000356.1:246992-264760 GCA_032357855.1 Amphibolips quercusostensackenii
CACGTAAAGTGACAGCAATATGGTAAAATAGACTGTGGTGAACTAAACGGAGAAAGGGAAAAGGAAAAAAGAAGAGGAAAAAAAGGGGGGAAAAGCAAAAAAGAGAAGAGAGAAAGAAAAAAGGAAAAGGAAAAAGGGAAAATAGAAGGGGAAAAAGAGAAGGAAAAAAGGAAAGAAGGAAAGAAAAGGGAGAATAAGAAAGGAAAGGACACATGAAACAGAAAGGGGGAAAAGGAAAAGAGGATAGGGAAAGGGGAAAGGTGAAAAGAATAGGAGAAATAGAAAAAGGGAAAAGAAAGTGAAAAAGAGAAGGAAAAAAGGAAAAGAAAGAAGGTAAGGGGAAAAAAAGTTGAAAAGAAAAGCAAGAAAGAAAAGAGAAAAGGAAAGAGGAAAAGAAGAAGGGGAAAAAGAGAGATGCAAGGGGACAGGAGAAGGGTAAAAAGGGGAAAATAAAAGGTAAAAAAGGACAGAAGGTAAGTTGAAAATAAGAAAAAAGTACAGGGAAAAACGAGGGCGGGAGCTGGGAAAAAGAAAGAGAAAAAAAATAAAAAAGGAAAAGGACCAGGCTAAAGAAAAGGGAAAAAGGGGAGATAAAGAGGAAAAGGGAAGAAGGAAAGGGGAAATAGGTAGAATAATAGGTGAAAAGAAGGAAGCTCGATGCAAACAGAAAGGGGAAAAGGGAACAGGGAAAAAGATAGGGAAATAGAAAAGAAGAAATTAAAAAGGGGGAAAAAATGGGGAAAGTACTAGGAAAATGGAGAGAAGAAAAAGTAAAAGGGAAGAAAAAAAGGAAAGGAGAGAAGGAAAACAAAAAACGGAAACATGATGAAGAAGGACAGAAAAAAAGGAAAGTTAAAAAGGGACAGGGAAAGGGGAAAAGGAAAGATAAAAAGAAAAATGTGAAAAAGAAAGGAGAAGAGGCAAAAAGAAAAGAACAAAAGGAAGAAAGAAAAGGGGAAAAGGGCTTACTTCAGATAAAAAATCGTATGGACCACGGCAGTAAAGTTGTTTTATAATCGGAAAAGGAAAGGGGAAAATGGAAACAGACAGGGGAAATGGGACAGGGAAATAGGAAAAGCAAAAAGGAAAAATATAAAAAGAAAAAGGAAAAAATGGATAAAAGGAAAAAGAAGAGGAAAAAGAAAGCGTAGAGGAAGGGGAAAAGAAAAGGGAAAAACCGTGAAAGGAAAAGGGCCTATTCCAGATAAAGTATTGCATGCACCACAGCAGTAAAGCTGTTTTATACTTGGATAAGGGCAGGGTAAAAAGGAAAGAGGAAGCAAAAACAAAGAGAGAAAAGGGACAGGCAGAAGAAAAAAGGAAGAGGAAAAAATAAAAGGAGAGAAAAAGAAGAAAAAATAAGGCAAAAAGGAAAGAAGAAAAGTATAAAAGAGAAAAGAAAAGGGGAAAGGACAAGGAAAAAATTGGAAAAAATGAAAAAGAAAGAGGAAAATAGAAGAAAGAGAAAAATAAAAGAAAGAAGTTAAAAGGATGGAATGAAAGGTGGAAGGGGAAAGTACCACAGAAAATAAGAGGCGAAAAGGGGGCAGGGAAAAGGAAAGGCAAAGTGCGAGAGGACAAGGAAAATGGAAAGGGAAACGCAAAATAAAATAAAAAGGAAAAGGGAAAAAGAGACGGAAAAATTGAAAAGGAAAAAGAAAAAGAGTAAAAAGGAAAAGAAAAGAGGAAAAGGCCCGCGGAGCGGCAGTAAAATAGCACTTCATTCACTGCGTCGAGCCGCTCGTGAAGTTAACATCATTGTACAGTGACAAGCAGCATGCAAAGTGACAGCAATGAGGTAAAAAAAGACTGTTGTGAACTAAACAGATGGCATTGTGATGAAATTTTCTAAAAATTTAATTGTAAATTGTAATTTATGACTGATAAGAGATGTAAAGAGGAAAAGGGAGAAAGAAAAGGGGAGCAGGAAAAAGGGTAATAGGAAGAGAAAAACGGAAAGGGGACAGGGAAAGGGAAAAAGGGGTAATAGAAGGAAAGATAGAAAAGACGAAAAGAAAAGTAGGAAAGGTTATGTGAAACCGACAGGGAAAAGAGGAAAGGGAAGGGAAAATGTGTAAGGAAAAGGAGAAAAGAAAAAAGGAAAGGAAAACAGAAAAGCGTGAAAGGAGAGGAAAAAGAGAAAGGAAGAAGGAAAGGAAAAAGGAAGAACTAGAAAAAAGGAAAAGGTGGAAAGGGGAGGGAACAAAAAGACAGAAAAGGGAAAATGAGAAAGAGAAGCAGAAAAAGGAAAAGGAAAGAAGGAAGAAGGAAAGGTGAAAAGCAAAAAAAGAAAAGAGAAAAAAATAAGGAAAGTGTAAAAGGGAAAAAAGAAAAGGAGATAGAGCAAAGAAAATAAAAGGGGAAATGAGGGAAGAAAAGAGAAAAAATAGAGGATTTAAAGAGGAAAATGAAAGGAGAAAGGGAAAGAGAAACAGAAAAAGGGAAGAGAAAAAGAAAGCAAAAAAAGGAAATGTAAAAGGGCAGAAGGAAAGGGAAAATAGGAAAAAAGAACAGGATAAAGAAGGGGAAATAGAAAAGTAAAAGAAGAGAGAGCAAAAAGGAAGGGGAATAAGAAAGGGGAAAAATAAAGGGAAAAACGGACAGGGAACAGGGGAAAAGGATATGGAGAAGGAAATGGGAATCGGGAAAAGAGCCTATTCTAGATAAAGTATCGTATGCACTACGGCAGTAAGATTGTATAAAGTTCAACTTTACTGCCTAGGTACATGATCAGTTTAAAAATATGATACAAGTAAAACAGATTCGTCTGACCAAAAATCTCTGTTCTACTGTGGATATAACTCTCATATTATTGATGGCATTTTTACCTTTAAATCTGAAATCAAAGGTTCGAGAAATTTCAAAGATTTTGAAGCTGTTACAAAATTTCAGTTTTTGTGTGTAATAATAAAAAATGTCAAGCTTTAATTTTTAATATACACAATCATAAACTATGATTCGATATAATCGAAAACCATTACACAAAGCCAGGCAGCAACAAAACATTTAAACTCAATTTTAAATTCCTTACTTAGATATAATCAGATTTTAAAACAAAGCCAGATATTTAACTACCATTTTACTTAATCATTAATTTTCAGTCCAAAACGACAAAAAATCTGCCTTACAGGAAAGAAGTCCCTAGGATTTATTAATTAAAAAATTTCGTTTGAGAGTGCCTCCAGATCTGAGAGAAATAAATAAAAGAATCAGAAAGAAAAAGATGTCTAGTTAAGACGAAAGTCGAGTCGAACGAAATTTTCTTCTCAGAAGGGGTTGGCGAGGTAACAATGAAAATCTCATTGTTTCATGGTGGCTAGAACAAAGGAGAATCGGAGAACTCTTTCCCTAAAGAGATAAAGAAATAAAGAAGGAACCAAAATGAGAAGTCCCTTATCGCTGACTGTTTTTATTATTACCCAACCGTTCCAACTTCACCAGTTATCTCTTACCTTCTCCCACCTGCGTTTATTTCATTTTTCTTTTTTTATCATTTTTCTTCTGGTACTGATACTACAGAAGAGAAAAATCGGGCTTTTATGGCAAATAAAGAAACTTTACTATGCGAGCTACCATTGCGGTAATTCTCAATGATAGAATTCCCAATATTAATTTTTTAATGCTTGCCTGATTTTCTATCTCGAAATTCTCTGCCTAGGTTAAGGAAAATAATAAAAAGTAGAAGGAACAGTCAATTGCGATTTTTAAAAAATTTAATGACTTGTCTATTCTTCTTTGCAGGCTGTACAATTTTTTGCTGAGTAAGCCAAGAAACCAAATTCTTTGGCTCAACGAATGTCATGTTAATATTAATATTCGACGTTGTTTTTGAAAATCAAAATTAGGTCAGAAATGAGTTAAACTAAGAAAATTAATGAAAATATTTTGTGATTTGAATTTACATGAAGTCACCTGAATTCATTTAAAGTACCTAAATTCTTTTAAAGTCACTTCAAATCTCCTAAGATTGAAAAGAAAGGGAAAAATGAAAAAAGGAAAGTGAAAAAGAAAAAAAAGAAAATAAAAGGGGAAAAGAACAAAGGAAGAGGACAAGGAAAAGAAAAGGAGAAACGCAAAAAAGAATAGAAGGTAAAAGGAAAACAAAATGAAGAAAGGGAAAGGAAAATAAGGAAATTGAATAGGGAAGGAAAAAGAGGACAGGGGAAAAAAAGGGAAAAAGAAAAAGGGCGGAAGGTAAGGGGGAAAATGACAAGGCAATCAAAAATGGAAAGGGGAAAAGAGAAGGGGTGAAGAAAAAAGGGAAAAGGAAGGGAAAAGAAAAAATGATTGGGGAAAGGAAAAAGAAAAAAGTAAATAGAAATAAGAAAAGGGAAGAAGAAAAGGAAAAAATAAAAGAGGAAAAGAAAAGAGAAAATTAAGGAAATAAGAGAAAAGGGAAAAAGAAAAGAAGAATTGAAAGAAAAAGGATAACGAAAGGTGAAAAAAAGAGAGAAAAGGAGAAAAGGAGAATAAAGGTGGTGAAAAAAAGGAGAAAAAGTGAAAAGCAAGGGGAAAATATTTACTTAAAGTCACTTGAAATCACCTAAATTTATTTAAAGTTACTTGGATTCTCCTGAAGTCACTAATAATATCTTGAAACATTTTTGCAGTCCTTTTAATTCAAAAGAAGTTGAATAGTAGTGATGATTTTGTTTTTAAATTATCGAGTTTTGGAACTCAAAAATAATTTCAAAATTCAAAATATTGACACATCTAATCAAATTTTATAACGAAAATGTAGATAGTAATTGTAAATATTAATAAACTTTAGATTTTCGCAATAGTCATGTCACTCAAAACTATGCAAAAGTTCTAAGTTGAGGTTAATAGAAACAATCTTATTTCTCATAGAAAGCTTTAATACGTAAGTGCAAGTGTCAAAGAAAGCAATGTTTGATTTATAAGATAAAAGATTTTATGAGTATAATTTTGAACCTTCAAAATTGTACAAAAAAAATAAAATTTATAATTGGAAACTAATGTTTTCGAAATAAATATTTTCAGTACTTAAAATACTTGAAATAAAGAAGAAGCCTTCGGCCATTTTACTTCTAGTATTAGATATTACAATTTTTTACTTTCTTTTTTTCTACTGATATTAGATATAACAACTTCTAATATTGCATTTTTTACATTATATAAAAAGTCGAAATGATTTCAAATATGGTAAAATTTTCATGACTTCCCTTTTCGAATTTCTCAAAGTTTTAATATAAAAATCCTTAATCATATCGAACAGCATTCAGCATGAAACTTTCAACATAAAAATTATTTTTAACTTTTCAAATCTCTCAAAATTCTATCGTATTAAAATAATTATATTTTATAGTTGGAAAATAATTGAAAACATTAATTATTTAAACAAAAAATAAGTTCAGTTCTGAAATAAGAATAAATTAAGTTAAAGTTTAACTAAAAATTTAGTTAAAAATTATTTCATCAAAATAGGCGGGAAAGGCGCCCCCTATCTGCCCGCGAAGCGTCAGTAAAGTAGCACTTTATTGTACTACGACGAGTGGCGCGTAAAGTGAACTTTATTGTACCGCGACAAGCGGCCGGCAAAGAGACAGCTATATGGTGAAAAAAGTTTGTGGTGAACCAAATAGGTGTCACTGTAATGACATTCTCTAATGAATTAATTGGGAATTGTAATTTATAATTGATAACTGATGTAAAAAAGGAAAAGCGAAAAAGGAAAAGCGAAAAAGGAAAAGGAAAGGAAACAAGGAAAACAAAAAGGTAAATAGGGAAAGGGGACAGGCGAAAATGGAAAAAGGGAAGGGAGGAAGAAAAAAAAGAGAGTATAAAGGAGAAAGAGGGAAGAAGAAAGAGGAAAAGGAAAAGAAAAAAATAAAGGAGAAAGAGGAAAAATAAAAGGGAGCAAGGAGAAAAATAAAAGAAAGAAAGAAAAAGGACTAATGAAATGGAAAGGGGAAAAGGGGACATGAAAAAAGAAAAAAGAAAGGAAAAAGCAAAGGGAAAAGGGGAAATAGAAAAATGGAAAGGGAAAATAAAAGAGTAAAGGGAAAAATGAAAGCAAAAATAGGGGAACTTACAGGAATAATAAACCAAAGGAACAGAAATAGAAAAGAGGGAATTAGGAAAAGGAAAGAGAAAAGGAAAAAAAGAAAGGAAAACAGTAAGCGAAGAAATAAAGGAAGAATAAAAGAGAAAAGGGGATAGGAAAAAAGAAAAAAAGAAATAAGGCAAAAAGGAAAGAAAAAAAACAGAAAAAGAAAAGGCAAAAAGAGAAAAAGAAAAGGGGGAACAGAAAGTACAGGGGAAAGTAGAAAAGGAAAAAAAGAGAAAAGTAAAAAGAAAAAAGGACAAGGGAAAAAGACAGGGGAAAGGCAATAAAAACAAGAAGAAGAATAGAAAAAAAGGTAAAATAAAAGGGAGAAAGGAAAAGAAAAATTGGGAAATTGAATGGGGGAAAAAAGAACAAAGAAAGGAGAAGGAAATAAGTAAAAGGGTGGTAGGTAAGGAGAAAAATGACAAGGTAAACGAAAATAGAAAGGGGGAAAAAGAAGGGGTGAAGAGGAAGGGAAAAAGGAAGGAAAAAGGGAAGAGAAAAGGGAAGAAAAAAAGGAAAAATAAAAGAGAAAAAGGAAGAAAAAATAAAGGGAAAAAAAGAAAAAAAGGAGAAGGAAAAGGACAAGGGAAACAAAAGGTAAAAAGAAAGAAAGCAAGGGAGAAAGGGAGAATAAAGGTATTAAAGGAAAGGAGTAAAAGCAGAGAGCAAGGAAAAGAATAAAGGAGGAAGGGGAAAAAGAAAAGGAATTCAGAGAGAAATAAAAAAGGAAAAAGGACAGAAAGAGGAGAAAAGTAAATGGGGAAGCAAAGGGAAAAGGGAAAAGGAAAAAACGGAAGGTAAGTGTGAAGAAACAAAAAAAAAGAAAAAAGCGAGAAAATAAAAAGAGTAATGTACCAAAGAAATAAAAAGGGAAAGGGCAAATGGGGAAAAAGGAGAAAAAAAAGAAAAAGGAAAGGAAAAAGTGGAAATAAAAGGGAAGAAAACACAAAAAAGGAAAGTTAAAAAGAAACAGGGGAAAGGGACAAGTAAAGAGATAAAGGAAAAATGAAAGGGAAACAGAAATAAGGAACAGAAAAAGGGAAAAAGAAAAAGAAAAGAGGAAACAGAAAATAAGGAAAGGGAAAAGGGTAAAAAAAAAGGAGAAAACTGAATAAGGAAAGTAGAAAAAAGAAAAATTAAAAGGGGAAAGGACAAGGGAAGAGGAACAGGGAAAAGGAAAGAGGGAAAGGGATAAAAAAAGAAGAAAAGGGAAAAATAAAAGGAACAAAAAGAAACGACAATAGAAACGGAATAAGAAAGTAAAAGGAGACAGGAAAAGAATGAAGAAAATGAAAAAGAGAGAAGGGAAAAGGGCGGAAAGAAGAGGGGGAAATGATAAGGGAAAAGGCAAGGAAAAGAAGAAAAGAGGAGGTGTAAAGAAAAAGGGGAAAAGGTAAGGTAAAGGAAAAAAAGAAGGAAAGAAAATAAAAAAAAGGAAAGAGGAAAATCAAAGAGGCAAAGGGACCGGGAAAAAGGCAAAGGAAAGGGAAAAAAGGAAGGGAAAAAGAAAAAGAAAGGAGGAAAAAGAAAGGAAAGCAGAAAAGGGAAAAATGAAAGACGAAATACAAAGGGGAAAACAAAAGGGTGTAACGAAAGGAAAGAGTAAGAAGGGAGAAGGGAAGAAGAAAATGACAAGGGGAACAAAAGGGGTAAAGAAAAAGAAATAGGGGAGGAAAAAAGAAAAAAAGAAAGGAAAAAAGGAAGGGTAGAAGGAAAGAGGAAAAAGAACCAGAAAAGAAGCTAAGGAAAGGAAATAAAGAAGAAAAGGAGAAAGGGAAGGGTGAAAGGAACTGGGAAAGGGGAAAAGTAAAAGGAAAGGCAACGGGAAAAAAGAAAGGTAAAGAGGAAATGTCCACAATTGATTTATGTACTATTCTATTATTATTTAATGCTAATCATTGTCAAACAATATTAGATTTCTTAAAATTTTTTAATTTTACAACTTAAAAACCGATCATTTTTTAATAGCAAGCATATGAAATTAAAAAATTTGTATTTGAATTGCTCAATAGTGGTACGAAATCAAATTTATAGTTTTTAAAATAAAAAATTCATCGCTTTCATGAATACAATAAAAAAATTACTTTTTAAAATATTTTTAATTCCTGAAAACCAATTTTTTATATTAATTTAACTATTTTATTGTCGATTAAAAGTTCATCTTTTGTTGTCGAAAGTCCAACTATTTGGTTAAAAATTAACCTTCTAAGTTAAAAATTCTAGTGATTGTTGCGAGTTTATGCATTTTGTTTATAATCAATGTATATTGTTGATAAATAGTCTTTCTAATAAGAAATTCATCTTTCTGGTAAAATAATTAATTTTTAGTTTAAAAATTGAACCATGCTGCTAAAATTTTTTTTTATGAGAATTTGTTTTCTTAGCTAAAAATGTAGCAATTCCATTTTCGGTTGAAATAATCTGTTTTTGATTTTAAATTAAAGTTTTTTTTATATGAGTTTTTACATATTTTGACGATGATTCCATTTTTTGGTCGAAAAATCTACTAATTGATTTTAATTTAAATTGCTTTGTAACATTTTTTTAAAAATAAAGATTCATAGTTTTTGGTGAGAATTCAACTGTTTGTCGAAATCTAAATTTTGTTAGAAATTAATATTTTTTCTTAAAAATAAATTATTGGCTTTAGTTTAAATCGCAACTAGTTAGCTGCAAGTTAAAGCACTTTGTTCGAAATTCAGTTTTTTGAAGATTTAACTAGGTTGCAATTTCTTTGCTTTTTGGATTAATTTTTTTTTAATTTAAAATTATTTCATTTTATTTTTGGTTGTAAATGGATTCTTTTTAGTCGAAATTATAACTATCAATTTGAAAATGCACGTTTTTTACTTAAAATTTAATTATTTAGCTAAATAAACCACTGTTTGAAAATTGTCAACTTGATTAAAAATTCATCTTTTTAGATTGAAAGTGAAACCATTATGTTAAAAATTTAGCTTTTCAGGATGGAAATTAAACCATTTTGTTAAAGTCATCTTTTTGTGGTCAATGCATGAATTGTTTTGTTGAAAACTCATCCTGGTTAAAAATACCTGTTTCTGCATCAAAAACAAAATTTTTTTATTGAAAATTTATTTTTTTGATCAAAAAGGCAAATATTTTTAAAAGAGTCGGTTTGTTTGAAGCAAATTTTTATTTTTTCTAATGCAAATGTGTCTTCTAAATCACGTCTAACTAGAGGATGCCTTTTCTACTTATGTATATCCTCTCTTATACATTTTTAATCAGAACTTTTCTTATTTTTGTATATTTTTTACCAAGGTATGTTATTAATGTCTGATCAAAATTATACTTTTACTAAAAATATATTTTTTTAACTTCGTATTACCTAAAAAAAATGATTCCACTTAAACCTATATTCCTGAATATGACTGTAGCATACGATTTATATGAAAGTGTGGTTGACGATCAGATATCATTAATATAGCTCACTGCAAACTACATTTTTTGATCAAAGACTATATATTTCTACTAGAAATATATTTTAAAAACAGTGCCTGATCAAAATCTACCGTTTCTGTTGAACTTATTTTAAGTTGATAAAGCACATTTTTTGTTTGAAATTATTGTTTAAAAACATTATTTTTTCTGAAATGGCTGATAATCCATTTTCCTAATGCAAATGTATCTTACATATCACGACTGACCTCGAAATACCCTTTTCACTTGTTTTCATTTTTTTATATTTATATGTTAACATATAGCATACATTTATATATATATATATATATATATATTTAACATAATTATAGTAGCATATTTTTATATAAAAGTCCTAAGCTAAATAAAAAAATTCATAACGTATACATGGTAGGATGATTATACAGTAAGCCAGGCAACGTGAGATGCAAAAAGTGTCTAAGCAGATTACATTCGCTTGCTAGTGATCTTCTTGTCGCTCTTTTTACTGGAACTAATATTCTAAAGGGTGGCTTCAAAGCTAAGTGTAATCATTACGATGAGTTCACGTTAATCCAACTTTTTATACGTTACAAAATGCATGCACGTTAAAAAGTTATACTGAAGGCAAACTTAAATATTAAAAAATGAAGAGACGTAAAAAATTCATGAAAAAATTCTTTTTTCTGTTAACAAAAATTAAAATGTTACTTATTATAAAACATTTGTTTTATTATTTATTGAAAATTTTACGGTTTAGTTAAAAATTCATCTATATTTTTGTTAAAGATTTAGCTATTTTGTTGAACATTATTATTTTTTAATTAAACTATTTTTCGTTCACGCGCTTACAAGTATTTGAATTTTGACGTCTATTTCTCAAAAATCATATTTTAAAAATTCCTGTATTTTCAAATCTTATTTTGGTCATTTTTAATTTTTTCTTTAATTTTTTTTACGTATTTGAATGTTTTTATCTAGATATGTTATTAATATCTTACCAAAGATTATATTTCTTCTGAAAATAGAATTTACAAACTCTGCCTGTCCAAAAAATACTTGTTTAACTTAAAGTTAAATTTCTAAGAATTACTAGGGTACACGTTACAAATGAGAGTATTTTTTACAATCTGATTTTTTGATGACTGACTCTAAACTATATTACTACTGAAAGTGTATCTTATAAATCCCGTCTGTCTAAAAACTACCTTGTTCACTTGTTCTTATCTTCTTTTTCGAATATGAATACATATTTAACTATTTTTGTTTTTCAGCTAGATCTATTATAAATACCTCATAAACATTGAAATGGATATTTAAATAATTTTGATTGGCTTCTGAATCAACAAAATTTTGTATAAGTGATATATTGTTATTTGTTTCTTGCGATGAAATAAATTTCATATAGACATTTAAATTTCGAACAAAATTATTTAAAATTTAAGAAAATAGTTGATTTTCTCACAACATAGGTTGAATTAAAAAAAATTAATTTTCAACCAGAAGATGAATTTTTAAAATAACTTTAATAAATTTAAATTACGAATTCGCATTTTTTAAAACACAATTGACTTTTACACTGTGAAAAAAAATTTTTAATTTAATTTGCATTTAAGAAAGATCAGTGTTTAACGAAATAGTTAAATTTTTAACTGAAAAATATAAATTTTAAACTAGATATAGTAATTATATCGAATTTGTTAATTTTATATGTGAATTTTCACGATTCAAACTAAAAATACGCAATTCAGCTTAAAGTTAGCTTAGCCAATTTGTAGATGTAACTTAGGCGAAAAATTTATTTTAATTAAGTATTATTGTAGCTTGTGTTCTTTTTCTAAATACCTTATTTTTTTATTTTTGATACATTTTCGTAATAAAAGCCTATAACAAATTCGCAGATAATTTTTGGTTGAAAAACGTTTGTAAATTTTTTTTACGTACTTGCGTCGTTTTTCAGAAAATTCAACTTGTTATTTTTAATGTTATTTTAAGGATCAAAACAAAACCCACGCGTCGTATACAAAAATCATTAATGGCAAATTTTTAGCTCTTTTTTGGATAAGCATTTTTTTTGTATTTTTATTTTTTGCATAGCGTGTGTCGCCTGTCTGAAAATTTAATTTTTAATTTTATTTTCACGATTAAAACTAGGACTACGCGTTTCATCAAAGAATTAATTGAAAAAAAACTTGTAACCCTTTTTGGGACAACAACTTTTATCTTATTATTTTTGTACCTAAAATTTGTTGTTTTTCCAAAAATTAAATTTTTAATTTTCAATGTTGATTTTACGAATGAAAAAAAACAATGCATCCTATCATAAAATGATTTTTGAAAAACTTGTAGCTCTTGTTCAAAACTTTTTTAAAACTTTTGTCTGACTACTTTTTTTTGTGGCTCGTGCCAATAGTCTAATTTTTTTTCAATTGTTTTTAACGTTTTAACCAGAAAGGATCGATTTTGAAATTAACATAGTGATTTAAAAAAACATGGAATAGTTAAATTTTTAGTGAATAAAATTAATTTAAAAAAAAATGCTTTTTTCAGCAAAATAGTTCAATTTTTCATCAAAATTTTACATAACATTATAATTTTGAAAAAAAAATTTTTAAGAAAAGAGATAAAAGTTTAACCAAATACTCTAATTTTCAATCATTTAGTTAAATTATCAACTAAAAAAGATGAATTTTGGATCAACAATGAAATATTTAAATTTTCAGTAAGAAATTAATTTTTAACTAAAAGTGAGACAAATTTGACAGAAAATAGTTTGATTGTTTACCGAAAAATGCATCTTGGACAAAAAACATGAATAAAAAAAAAGTAGTTAAGACTTTTATGCAATACCTTTTTCACTTGCTTCAATATTTATAAAATTTAAATTTAAAATTTACTCACGCATTTGAATGTCCTTTATCTAAATAAATTTTTTATGACTGATCGAAAATAAGATTTTCACTTAAAATAGATTTTACTAACTTCGTCTGACAGAGAGATACTTGTTTTTCTTAAAATGACATTACTAAGAATTATTGGAGCAACAGTTTTATAGTTAATTTACAATCAGATAATTCGGAAATCGATGGGCACCAATTATATTTCTACTGAAAATTTATCTTATGAATCACGTCTTAACATAAACTACTTTTTCCACTTGCGATTGCCTTCTTTTTTTAAATGTGCATGCGCATTTAAATGCATTTCTACCTAGATCTATTGTTTATGACTGATCAAACACTACTTTTTTTACTTGTTATTAGAATAACAAAAATTTTCTTAAGATTTCTGAGTAAATTTCAAATGATTTTTAATTTTTAAACACAAACTTCAAAAGAAAATTTCAACAAATTTCAAAACGTTTTAACTAATTTCCTACAATTTTGTAAAAGAATAAAAAAATTTTAAGGCAACATTTTTCAATTTTGCAAGATGAGATGTGATATTTAGAAGTTTAAAAGGATTCTAAAATAATTTCAAACTTAAGAAGATTTTAAAAAATTTAAAACGTAGATTTTGTAATATTTCAAACAAAAAATTTAGAAGCTTTTCAAGAATTATAAAAGCTTTTAAGCATACATAAAATTTTTTCTTAACATTCCCGAGAAAATTTTCAATAATTTTCTTGGTCTGAAATACAAATTTCAAACGAGTATTCAAAAAGATTTCAAAAAGCTTATAAAAATTGACAAAATTGTCAAAAAAGTGACAGGAAGACTTCAAAGCAATTTTTTAATTTTAGAAGGTTTTAAAAAATGTCAAGAAAAATTTGTATCATTTTAAAATATATATAGAAATTTAGAAAAAATTTAAAAAATAATTTAAAATTTAAAATTATTTAAAAAAGCCTTGATTGATATGTAGATTGTGGAAAATTCACAAATAAAATTTTAAATCGTTTTTAGAAATTTTTAACTTTTTAAAAGAATAAACGAATTTCTTCGAATTTCTGCAAAACTTCAAAATAATTTTTTATGTTGAAAATAAATTGTAAGAAATGGTTTAAAAATACTTTCAAGATATTGAAAGATTTCCTAAACTTAGAAAGAAGAATCTGTAGAATTTTGAAGTCATTTTTATAATTTTCGAAAGATTTTTTTTAAATTTCACAAAAGATTTGATTTAGTTTCAACAATATTAATATAACATTAAATGAATTTCACTAAAATATCATTTATTACATTTTACGGTAAGAATCTCTATTTTTCGTTAAAAATTCAATTTTTTGGCTGGAAATGATATTTTTAGTTTTAATTTTTATTTTAAGTATTTGAAGCCTTTAAGTATATTTTTTAATGAAAAAAGGTATTACATACTTTCCTTTATTGAGAAGAAATTGTTTCTCAAAATTTTTTTAACAAAATTAATTCAATTGTAGGATAAGAAATGCTTAATTATTTTAAAAATAGCAGACATTATTGTCAGTAACGCAAGTAATACTTGCTAAAGGTTAATTAAATCTTATTTTTGTATTTAATGAAAAAAAAACATTTTTTAACCAATAACTACTACATAAACGAGATTTAACATGATTTAGCTTATAATAAATAATTTACTTGAACTGCGAAAAAAAGCTGTTCATGAATTTTGAAAGGTTTCAAGGAAATAAAAAAATTCGCTAAGATTTCAGCGAAAATTCCTAAAGATTTTTTATTTTTAAAATCTGTTTCAGGAAAAGAAATAATATTTCCAGATATTTTAAATTGTTTTCTAAAATTGCGAAAAAGACTAGAAGATCTTAAAAAAGATTTCAATTCGGTAAAAAATTTTTTTTTTTTTATTAAAAACTAATTTCTTTGGTTCAAAATTTACGTCTTTTGTTACAAATTTATTTTTTTTATTGAGGAATAACTTTTTCCCTGATTAAATAACTCATAATTTTTTCAATTTATTATTTGTAGTTAAAAATTCCACTTATTAATTAAAAATTGATCTCTTTTGGTAGAAATTTAATCTCCAAGTTTAAAAATTGATCTGTTTAATAAAAAATTAATTCTTTGGTTAAAAATATAAATATATTAGTGAAAATTTGTGTTATTTGTTGCAATTTTTTATTTTACGTGGAAAATTGAACTATTTTCATTAAAACTATTACTTTCCTGAAAATTATTATTTTTATTATTGGAAAATAATTTTTAAATCAAAAATTTAACTTATCCATTTTCGTAAAAAATTACCATTTTTAATTTGGAATTCCACTATATGATTGAAAGCTTGTCTTTTTTGGTAAACATGTATTTCTCTTGGTTGAAAATTCAACTTTTTGGTTAAAAATTTAACTACTTAGTTAAAAATGCGTTTCATTTAGTTAAAAATTATTAATTTTAATTATGTTTTAACTGTTCTATTTCAAATAAAAAATGTACTTTTTGGTTAAAAATTCAACTAGTTTCTAGAAAATTACTTGTTTTTTTTCAGAATCAATTTCTTTAATTGCAAATGTACAATTTGATAATTTTTTTTCATGTTTTTGGTTATTAATTTTTATTGTGCTTATTAGTTGTATTATATAATGAAAAATATTTGAAAATTCTGCTTTTTTTCTTTATTGACTGCAAAATTTATCTTAGTTGTAGTTTCATTTTTTTTATAACACTTTATTTTTTTTTGCTAAAAATTTATCTTTATCGACTGAAAAAATCTACTATTTGGTAGAAAATTCGTCTTTTTTGATAGAAATTTAATTTTTGTGGTAAAAAATTAATCTTATTTATTAAAAATTGCACTTTTTCATTAGGAATAGATATGATTTAGTTGAAAATGATTATTAGATTTAAAATTAAACTATTTTATTTTAAATAAAAAATTTATCTTTTAAAGTTAAAAATTCAACTATCTGGTTGAATATTCATGTATTTTTTTAGAAATTTATCTTTGGTGGCAGAATATTAATCTTCTTGAAAAAAGTCATCTTTTTAATTTTAAACTTTTTTGTTGCATAAAGATTCACTATTTTAGTTAAAAATATATTTTTTGGTGAAATAATAAAAGTATTTCTTGTGAAAATACTTTTTTTTAGGTTAAAACTCCTTTCTTTAACTTTAATATACCTAAAACTTTATTAATTTTGTTTGAAAATCGTCTTTTCTGATTCACGATACTTTTCTATGATACTTTAAAAATGGTCAAAGAATATACATTACAAAAACAATTTTTATATAAACATGACAAATTTTTCTAACAAACAAATCTTTGCTGATTTTAAATGATTTGTGCGATCAGTTTTTTTTTTATTTTTTGGAAAATTTGTTATTTAACAATAAAGCTACATTTTTTTCAATTTCCTGAGTGCAATTTATTTTAAGACATTCAGATTAAGCAAGAAAATCTTAAAACAGTGTAACAACTACAAGAAAATAAATTTTAGTTAATTAGAATAATTTAAAAAAAATTTCATTGTGCTATAAGCAAATTAATTAAATTAATAGACTTTATAAAAAATGTTAAAGAAATTAATTTTTTTACCATTAATGAGAAATAGATGTTTTTCGGTAATTTTTTTACCAATTTTTGTGAAAAAAACTCACAGTTTGACGAATTTTCAATAAATAGGCTGAATTTTTATTTACGAAATCAACTAGGTATGTCGTTTTAATAACTCTAACTTATGATCATTTGCAAATTGACACTAATTATTGATTATTTGAACAATTTTTATGAACAAATACACACTTTGGCGATTTTTCAATAAATACGCTGAATTTTTGTTTACAAAACCAACTAGGGATGTCTTTTCGATGACTCTTTGCTATGATACTTTGCAAATCGACAACAATTATTCATTATTGAGCAAATAAAAAAATAATAGTGATTTTAAATAAAAGCTTTCCTAATTTTAGGTAGATTCGTGTGATTAAATTTTTTGTTAATATTTTTAAAATTTGTTATTTAATAACAAAGTTGATTGTTTTATTTTCAATTTCCGAAGTGTTATTCCTTTTAAGAAATTTAGATTATTAAAGGTGTTTCTGAAAGAGTGGTGGAACTATACGGAAATGATTTAAAGTTCATTAAAATAATTTTAAAAAATTGTCATTGCTTTATAAACAAATTAATGAAAAAAGTGTTTTTCTGTGATTGGCAATACTTAACACATTAAAATAAATAGATTTTGTATAAAATACGGGAAAAATGAATGTTTTATTACTATTAATTTGAAATAATTGACTTTTAGTAATTGCATAAATAATTTTTAAAAACAAATTTAAAATTTGGCGATTTTTCAATGAATGGGCTCAATTTTTGTTTGCGGGCCCAAATAGGAATGACTTTCCGATGACTCTTTGCTATGATACTTTGTATCTTCGTGCACCTTGATTGAAAGTGATTTTCTTGTTTTATTTTCTCGACCTCCTTCCAGGTCTTTATTTTGCGCTTTTTAAGCCTCTTTAGATAAAAAAAGTATTATAGCAAAGAGTCGTTAGAAAGACATTCTGTGTTGATTCCGTATGCAAACATTAAGTTTATTTGTTGTAACTGTAAATTTTATTATAAAAATGGTTTAAATAATAAAAAATTGTTGTCAATTCTTGAAGAATTATAGCAAAGAGTCATTGAAAAGACATGCCTTGTTGATACTGTATAAAAAAATTAAGTCTCGTCTTTGAAAAGTCGCTTAACTGTGAATTTGATTACAAAAATGGTTAAAGTAATAAATAATTGTTCACAATTTGCAAAGTATTATAGTGAAGAGTCATCGCAAAAACATACTGAGTTGATTTCGTAATTAAAAATTGAGCCTATTTAATAAAAAGTCGCCAAACTGTGAATTTTTGTTATAAAAAGTATTAAAACAATTACAAACAGGCTGTGAATTCGATTTTGAGTGTTTCCTTTTCATTTGTATTTATATTTATACAAAGCTCATTTCACAAAGACTTTGATTCCCTTTAGAAAATGTATTTGCTTCCTCATAGAGGAAGAATAAATGAGTTTTTGAATAAAAGACAAACTAATCTTTTCATTTAAAAGAATTTAGGAATAGGTATTTACAAAAAATGCAAAACGACAAAATAATACCAAATTTTTTTTAATACATTGACAACTCAGGAAAATTACTTTTGTATTTAAAATGATGATTTTTTGAGCTGGAAAAGGAAAGGGGGAAATTCTGTCAAAAACCTATCTCTTTTCCAGCTTTATGGTTTTCATGACAAAAATTATCAGGATTATTTTATGCAGAAATTTATGGTCAAAAAATCTTTTTTATTCATGCATCAACTTTAATTTATGTTGATAAAAAAAGTTTTTCTGTTTCAAACAGATGCTTTGAATA
>JAUELO010000356.1:282071-311752 GCA_032357855.1 Amphibolips quercusostensackenii
AAGGTCTTGGTAAGTTCGCATCTACCTTGGTCTAAGTTTTTATTGTTGTCTATCCATTAGGAATTTATAAACTAGAAATTGAATTTTAGTCGTACGAGTTAGATTAAATTTTTTTACTACAAAATTCTTATAATCGTATGTAATGTTTCCTACATTGATTGTTTTACAATCTGGAAATGCGCGAGATTTATCGACAGACGCAAAACGGATAGGTGAGTGGAGCTCACCAGAGGGTGTTATTTTCTGAAGAGAAACATAAGGAATTTCAAAACTAGAAATTAAATTCAATCGCAAGAATCCTAAGGGAGTTATTTCACAAACAGAAAAATGTATGAAAATAATTTGTGAGTTGCATTAGATGAGTAGAGGTTATTCTAGAACAATGTTCCTACCTTACCGACTTCGAGACTATCAGACAGCTAAAGTGGTTCATGTCCGTGCTAAGTTTTGGGAAAGATCTCGATAACGGCAAGCACCTTCTAGAAACTTAGCACGAAATGAACCACTTCTGCTGTCGAACGGCTTCAAATTTGGTAAAAAAAATTTTGATCTAAATTTTTATTGTTTTTCATTTAATAGGAACCAAAAAACTGGAAATTGAAATAGAATTGTACGAGTTAGATTTAATATTTTTCACCGAATTCCTTTTATCGTTGTGGTGATTTCTCCATTGATGGCTTCGCAATCTAGAAATGCGCGAAATTTATTGACAGCCGCAAAACGCATGGGTGAGCGGAGGTCACCTAAGGGAGCTATTTTACAGACAGAAAAATGTATGAAAATAATTTGTGAGTTGCATTAGATAAGTAGAGGTAATTCTAGAACAAGGTTCCTACCTTACCGACTTCGTGACCATTATACAGCTGAAGTGGCTTATGTCCGTGCTAAGTTTTGGGAAGGATCTTGATAACGGCAAGTACCTTTTAGAAACTTAGCACGGACATGAACCACTTGTGCTGTCGAACGGCTTTATATTCAATAGGAATTAAAAAACTAGAAATTAAAATCGAATTGTTCTAATTAGATTTAATGTTTTTCACCGAATTCCGTTTATCGTTGTGGTGATTCCTCCAATAATGGTTTCGCAATCCGAAAAAGGGAGAAATTTATTGACTGCCGCAAAACGCATAGGTGAGCGGAGGTCACCTGAGGGAGTTATTTTACAGACAGAAAAATGTATAAAAATAATTTGTGAATTGCATTGGATGAGTAGAGGTAATTTTAAAGCAAGGTTCCTACCTTACCGACTTCAAGACCATTAGACAGCTGAAGTGGTTCATGTCCGTGCTAAGTTTTGACAAGGGTCTCGATGAGGGCAAAAACCTTCTAGAAACTCAGCACGGACATGAACCACTTGTGCTGTCGAACGGCTTCAAATTCGGTAGGGTTGAAATTTTGATCTTACTTTTTATTGTTTGTTATTCAATGGAAATTAAAAAACTAGAAATTAAAATCGAATTCTGCGAGTCAGATTTAATGTTTGTCACCAAATTCCTTTTATCGTTGTAGTGATTCCTCCATTGATGGTTTCGCAATCCGGAAATGCGCGAAATTTATTGACTGCCGCAAAACGCATAGGTGAGTGGAGGTCGCCAGAGGATGTTTGAGGGTGTGCACGGAAACGGTTATAGCGCCCGACCCACATATGCATTTACTTGTATACATAACTCCGTTGTTTCCCTGTCGGTAGGGGCAGCATTTACGTGCCACCGGACGCATGTGTAAACACGTAAGTCCATTACGGTCACGCAGCAATATTCAAATACCTCCCAACCAACCCTATCCCAATCCCTGCGTCGCGTCGGTAAGCCACGAGGTATAATGAACTCACGTCAGAATAATGAAGTGCAGCTATTAAAGGATCCAAGGTATTGCCAATAAGGCCCTTGTTTTAATTAAATTGTTAAATAAGAATTATAGTCCAGTAGCAAGTAACACTTCTGTATTTACTAATAGTACCACTCAGTTGCTTTAGCTTAAAAAGTCCACAAAAGTCTCCTGATTATTAATATAAAGAGAAATTTTTCTAAATTTGGTAGAACGCTTTATTGAAATTTTTTCAAAACAACATGAGCTTAGGTTTAGAGAAAAAAAAATTATAAAATCATATTTAAAAAGCTCACCAGAAAACCAAACTTTCTTATTTTCAAGTTTTTTAGACAGCAAACCGTTTTAAACTTTTTTGAAATACAAAAAAAAAAGAATTTTCTTCAAATTTTCAACCAATCAGATAAATTTTGTGGGTGACTGAAAAATCACGAGAAATAAAATTCCAGACTTATTAAAATTCTTGTATAATAAAATTTCCGAATAATGAAATTCTCGAATTAGGAAATTCCCAAAAAATAAAATTCTCAAATAATACAACTTTTTAATTCATGGGGGGGGGAACGATATTTTAACGGGGGTACAACTTTTTGTAAAAAATTTATCCTCTTAGGTTGAAAATTTAACTCCTGTCTTGAAAGTTAAACTACCTTATTGAAAAACAATTTTTTGTTTGAAAATTTATAATTTTAGTTGAAAATTTATCTGTTTGGTTAAAAATAAGCTGTTTTTCAAATTTTATATTTCTAGGTTAAGAGTTAAGCTCTTTGATGAAAAATTCGTCTTTTGGCCGTAAAAACTCAACGATTTGGCTTATAACTTAATCAATTTGTTAGAAAATCCAACTATTTGTTAGAAAATCCATCTATTTGGTGACAAATTCAACCATTTAGCACGTAATTCAATTATTTGTTGAAAATTTAACTGTGTTAAGTAAAAATTGTATTTCGTAAATTTTCGTAAATTTTAAAATTGTTAACTAATCAGATAAATTTTCGAGACAAATAAAAATTCTAAAAATCCGGCTGTTTAAAATTATAGAATTGGAAAATTCACACAAAATTAAAATCCTTAATAATAAAATTCCTTAATCATGAATTTTCCTAATAATAAAATCCCAGAATTTGAAAATTCTCAAATAATAAAATCCCCCAACAATTTATAATATCACAGAATTGAAAAATTCCAGAATAACAAAATTATCGACAGAAGATCGACAAATTATAAAATATCCAAACTAGAAAATTCCCGAATTTAAACAATTGAACTTTCTTATAGATATTTTTTATTTATTAAAAAAATACAATTATGAAATGTTTAAAAAATATATATATTTAATGTTTAAAGTTTCTGAAATTATTGTTTAAATTTTATTAACAATGACTAAAAGAAATATATTTCTGAATAAAATTTTTTTTTAATTATTGTTTTAATTTTAAACAATTTCATAAACTTTGAACATTGGGAATATTTGTTTATAACAAAAAAAATAATCTCGAACTAAATAGGGATATTCATGTTCAAAAAGATAAATTTTCTACATGATATTCAGAATGGAATAGCAATATTTACAAATTTTTAACTAAATAGTTGAATCGCCAACTAAAAAAGACATATATTTCATTCAAAATAGAATAGTTAAAATATATTTGAAATTATTTTTAACTAAATAAAATGGATTTTTGAAAAAATAATAAAATTTTCAATTAACATTAATTTTTGACCGCAAAGATTAAATTTTTATAAAAAAATGCGAATTTTCATCAAAAAAGTGGAATTTTCAACTGAAAAAGATACATTTCCAGCCAAAAATGAATGATTAAATATTAAGTTAAAAAAATATGTTTCGGTAAGGAACAAATTTTTCACAAAAAAAATAATGTTTGGTATTTCGACAATAGCACCTAAATTTGTGATTAAAAAAACGAATTCTTAAAAAAAAGAGCTAAATTTGAAATCAGGAAATATTTTTTGGGCAATAATGAAATAAAGACAAGGAATATTCATGCCAAGAACAATGATTTTTTTTAAAATTGTTGAATTTACGAAAAAAAGAATTTTTTATTAAACAATACAATTTTTAACCATAATGAGATTTCTCAGCTAAAATTTTATGAAATGAACAAATTATAAAAGTGTATATTTGCAGTTGGAAAATTTTATCTTTAACAAAAATATGAATTTGCTACAAAACAGTTCAGTTTTTTACAACAACAAAATTCAATTGTAATAAAATGATAAATATTTGGACAAAAAATAAGTTTTTAACAAATTCGTATTTTTTGGTCAAAAATTTAACTGCATGGATATTTCTGAACATGTACAATTTTAAAAATCAAGGTAAGTAAATTTCAATTCAGGGTCTTTAAATTTGATTAGTGTTTTCAAATAAATATCGAAGGCTGTATATTTGACCACTACTAATATTTAAAATGGAAGAAATTTTAATTTCAAGACTTTTAAATGAAAAAATCTACAAATAAGAAGTAGTAAAAATGAAGAAAAAAAATTATTTTTATTAATAGTTTTAACAATTCATAATTTTTTTGTATTGAATATTTTTACCATTGCAAAAAAATTTTTTAAATTTAAAGTAAAATTTTACAGAGTCAAATTACATATATTTTTAATTTTTTCTTAAATTGGAAAAGTTCCTCACCAGCATATAAAAAATGTAAATTCAAATCTCTAAAAAAAAATTGTCAACATTCTCAAAGAAGAATTTATTATTAAGAATACAGCCTTAAAAATTACAATATTTATATTAGGGATTTTAAGAGTAATAAGTTGAAAATGTAAATTATTGAAAAATCGTGAACCCTTTGTTAATTCCATTTTTTTGTTTTTTAAAATAACCAATTTTCTGTAAGAAACATGCATATACTTTAAAACTGTACAAAAATTCAAAATCTTGTTTGCACAATAACTTTTGTTAAAAAATTTTAATCTCTAGGGAAAAACTAAATGCAGAATAACCTAATCAGCACACATGTTTTTCGATTCGCATAAACACTTTTATGATTTCTATTATAAAAAATGATTATTTTTAGATTTTAATTTCAAAATTTGCTATTAAGTAATATTATGAATAATATTAAACCTAACAAGGTATAAAAATTTTTTTATATATGAAATTTCACATTATACATGAATTTTTTACTGAAAGACGAATTGACAGCCAAATTTATAAACTAAAAATCGAATAGTTGAATTTTCAACTAAAAAAGTTTTATCCGAAAATAGAACAGCTACACTTTTAGCTTAATGAACTAATTAAAGAAATGAAATCAAAAACAAGTTCAATTATAAAAAATACAAATTTTTAACAAATTTGTTGAATCTTCAACCAAAGATGAATTTCGGACCAATAAGATTGATTTTGTAATCAAATAGACTAGCTTTTAACAAAATATTTCAATTTTTAAGATAAAAATTCAAAATTTTAGAAAACAGTTATCATTTGAACCGCAAAAGAACAGTTTATGACAAAAAAGGTGATTTTTAATAAAATAAAGGTTATTCTGTAACAAAATAGTCAGATTTTCATCTAAAAATGGAATCTTTAAATTTCAAGTTAAGCATTTTTGACTAAAAAGGATAAATTTGTAACCAAAGAGAATAATTTTCTACAAAGAAAAAATTAATTTTCAACATGATTCTTAAATTTTTATCGAACGTTCGTTATTTTTTGGGTTAAAAATTAATTTTCTAACTATTGTTGTACCTTTTTTACTTTTACTTGAAAACATATATTTCTTATTGAAAATCAGTCTTTTTTTATCAAAAATCTATGTCTTTTATTAAAATTTGTCTTTTTTCTTTGAAAAAATCATTTTGTTTTACAAAAATTTATCTTTTTTGCTTCAAAATAATTGTGGTTTGGCCTTAAAAATTCAACAATCTTGTTAAAAACTGATATTTTGGTTAAAATTAGGATTTTTTCAGAACATTAATCTTTATGCCAGAAAATTAATCTTTTTGGTTGAAAATTTAACTGTTTGGTTAAAAATTTATATTTTTCAGTTGAAAATTTAACTGCCCAATTGACAGTTGAACTTCTTTTTTTAAAACTAGTTTTAATATTTTAGTTAAATTGTTTAAATTTGATTTGATTTACTGGGACATGTAAAATGTGAACTAAAACTTCACTTTTGAAATAAAAATCCTAGTCTTCATATGAGTAATTTATTCTTTTGTTAAAAATGTATTTTTTGTGAAAATTCATATTTTTAGTTACTTAAAGATTTATCACTTTGTTTGAAAGTTTAATGACTTAATTTTTAGAAAATTCTTCATCTGGGTTAAAAAATTATGATTTGAATTAAGCTCTTTTATCTAATTTTTGTAAAGATGCATTATTTTAGTTAAAAATTTACATATTTTGATGAAAATTTGTTGTTTTTTTTGCTGTTTGAGAAAAAATTTTCTCAACATGTAATAACATGTATATATTTTTTTTTCGTTGTGAAATGATATTTTTTTATATTGAGAATTGATATTTTTCAGTTGAAAATTCATATTTTTAAAAAAGCTAGTTTTTTTGTAGAGAAGTAACTTTTTTGTTGAAAAATCAAAATTTGGGGTTGACAATTCAATCAGTTTGTAGATCATTTGTTTTTTGGCTTTAACATTCAAATGTATTGTGAAAAATTAATATATTTTGTTAAAAGTCTTATATTTTTTAAAATTTACTTAGTTAATTCAAAATTTATTAAAAATTTTTTTGGTTAAATTCGTTTTTTGGGTAAAAATTGCACTTTTTAATTTAAAATTTTATTATATTTTCAAAAATACAACTATTTTATTAAAAACGAATCTTTTTTGTGAAAAAAATTTAGGAGTTTGGTTAAAGATTTATTTCTTAGGTAGAAAACTGGACTATTTCGTTGAAAATATTAAAAATTTGTTTCTTTTTTTATCGAAAAATAATTTGCTTGGTTAAAAATTCAGAGCTTCAGTCGAAATAAAAAAAAATATTTATTTAAAAAGTAAACACGTTTGAGAAAATAAATTTTTTTTGGATAATTCATAGTGTTGATTAAAAAACTTAATTGTTTTGTAAAATTTGTCTTTTTGGGTATGCAATCAACTTTTTTTTAACATTCATCTTTTTGGCTGCGGATTTAAATATTTGCTTGAAAACTCGCCTTTTTTGGTTCACTTCTACTAGAAAATTTTTTTTTTTAATATTAATTTTGTGAACTCAAAATATTAATGTTCCTTTTTCGGTTGAATTTGCAAAAACTTATGTTTTTTTTTTAATTCAACAACTTGGTTAAAAATTGATCTATTTAAGCAGAAAATACAACTGTTTGTGTTTTGTTGGAAAATTCCTATTTTGTGAACAATTAATTTGTTTTGCTGGAAATTCGTCTTCTTGGGCAAAAGATTAATCTTCTCTTTCAAAAATTCATCTTTTTGACTGTAAAATATAATATTCGATTGATAACTCGTCTTTTTTATTAAACTAAACTGGTACAAAGTTCATGTTTTTTTTTGTTACAAATTAACTTTTAAAACTGCAAATGTAACTATTTTATTCTTTTTTTAAATTTGTTTATATATTTAACTATTTCGTTGAAATTAAACTAATCATTTTAAAAATAACTACTTGGTAGAAAATTAATTTTTTTGTTATATATTCATAGTTTTTGTTTGGAAATTCAACTAGGTTGTGAAAAATTCCTCTATTTCGTTCAAAATTGTCTTATTTGGGTAGATAATTAATCTTTTTTGTTAAAAATTCATCTTTTTTGATGTTCATTTATTTATTTTAATAAAACTTACCCTTTTTAGTTGTAGAAAATACAACTATTTAGTTTTGCGTGTAGTCTCTAGAGAAAATGCGGATCGCCGCACAAAAGGGAGACTCCAATTGACACAGAAGTTAAAGTCAGTGCGTAAGAGAGAGAGAGAGAGAGGACTTGTGACTGTGCGTTATTGGGGTCATGTAATCGCTCGGCAGTGTAGTCGTGCGGTCATGTGGTCGTGCGTGCAGTCGCTTTTTTAAATTCAATCCCGTTCTAAAATTAGCTTCACTTTAAACTTTAATAAATCTTGGACGAAACTGAATGCCCTGCAGAAATGAAGGAACATATTTTCGCCTAGATCTGAAAAGGCGATAAGCGTCAACACAAGTTAGGTGCTTCAATAATAATAATTCATATTGGTATTTGGGCTCCTAGCCAATTGCCTTCGATCAACTACACTGATCTTGCTCTCGATGTTAATCGTTATGCAGGGTCTCGCATGAGAGCGATTTTCGTTCGCACGGTTGGCGAGACTACCGAGATGTCACGTGGGAGTGTAATTTATGCCAGCAGTTCGTTCACGAGACCCACAATAATTAATATATGCCGAGTGCTATCCGTTAAAGCTGCCGAGCAGGTGATTATCCTCGCATTGTGCAGGCCGAGTTCGAAACGGAAGAGCCAGGGTAAGAGGCTCGACGAGGTGGCGGGGAATTAAATTGACGTTACTTCCTGCGAATATTGATGCCCACCCGCCCGCCGTCCTCTGTCACCCTCGAGGCGCTCCTTACCGATTATAACTTTGCGGAAAGTAGTGATGCGAGAGTAGAAGGGAAAATAAAGGATGGCTGGCAGCTGAAGGGGTGTGAGAAGAGAGCTAGTTGCTAGTTATGAGGGGACAGCTTATGAGTAGGAGCAAGGAGGGGAGAGGTAGAGAAGAGATAAAAGTGAAGGAGAAGGTACAAATAGTAGAGGAATTAGAAGAGAAGGCAAGATAGTTAAGTATGTGGAAGTAAAACTAAGAGGAAATTATGAGAGGAGAATAAGTGTCACAGCAAGTAGATAAAGTGATAGGAGGTTTCGTAGATAAAATGAAAGGTTGAGTAGCAGAAGAAGTGTAAGAAGTTGGATAGTAGGGTGTTATAAAGAACAAGGTTATAATTAGGAGCGTAAAAAGGAGAAGTAAAGAAGGGATGAAAAAGGAAGAAGGAGGTAGGAAAAGTAGGGGAGCAAGAAAGGGAAGGGAAAATGGTCAAGTGTGTGAAAGTAAAGGTAAAGGACAATTATAAGAGAAGAATAAGTGGAAAGGCAAGCAGAAGGAGTAATGGGAGAAGTCGTAGAGAAAATAAGGGGTGAAGATGCAGAAAAAGAAGTTTAAGAAGTAGCGGGTCAGCAAAAGAAATAACGGGTGCAGAAGGAGGGGAATATGTGTAAGAGGAGGAGTTGTTGAAACTTATGAAGAGAATGTTCATTAGAAGAATGTGGTGGGAAGAAGTAAAGAAGAAATAAAAAGGGAAGGAAAAGGTAGTAAAGTAGGGAAATGAGAAGGTAGGGTAAGAAAGTTAAGTTTTTGAAAGTGAAATTAAGGAATCCGATGCAAAAAAATAGGTGGGAAAGAAAATATAGTAAGTGACGGAAGATGTAGTAGAGGAATTTAAGGGTGGGGTAGTAGAGGGACGGCATAATAAGGAAATGATAATGTAAAAAAAGTAGGTGAAAAAGAGAGAAGAGTAAAAACAGAAGAGATGAAGAAGTTCAAGTGTGTAAACGTGGAATGGGTGGGGAACAATGATGGGAGGATAATAAGGGAAAGAGAAAGTAAAGGAAGTGAGTGTAAGGGGAAATTAAGAATAAGCATCAAGAAAAGGGTTGTAAAAAGAAGAGAAGCAGGTAGATGTGAGGAGACGGGTTATTAGTAGAAGTGAGGATGAGAGAAGTAGAAAAGGAATAAAAAGGGAAGAAGGTGGGGAATAAAGAGAAAGACAAAGGGAAGAGAAGATGGTCAAGTGCGTGAAAGAAAAGCTAAGGGAAAATGACTGAATAAGAATAAGTGGAACTGCAAGTAGCAGAAGTCAGGGAAGGGGTCGTAGAGAAAATAAAGGGTGAAGTAGCAGAAGAAGAAGTGTTAGAAGAATAGTAGGGAGTTATAAAGAGAAAGGTTATTGGTAGGAGTGAAGAGTGGAGAAGTAGAGAAGGAATAAGAAGGAAAGAAGATTTAAAAAGGAAGTAAAGAAAAAGGTAGAAAAAAACAAGAGAGTGAAAGAAGTTAAAGTGTGTGAACGTAAAATGAAGGGAAAATGATAGAATGATAATAAGTGAAAGAGGGAGTAGAGAAAGTGATGCAAGGGGCAGGAGAGGAACTATGTAACAGTATGCAGGAAAAGAGGTGTAAAAAGAGGAGAAGTGGGTAGATATAAAAATACAGGAAATTGGTTGAAGTGTGAAGAGGAGAAGTAAAGAAGGGATTAGAAGCAAAGAAGAAGTTAGGCACAGTAAAGGAAGAAGAAGGGAAGGCAAGATGGACAAGTGAGTGAAAGTGAACCTAAGGGTGAATGATAAGAGGAAATTAAGTGTAACGGCAAGTCAAAGAAGTGATATTAGGTTTCGTAAATAGAATGAAGGGTGGAGTAAAAGAAGAAGGAAGAAGAAGTGTAAAAAAAAGATAGTAGGGATTTATGAAGAGAAAGGTTATAATTAGGAGTTTGGAGAAGATAAGTAAAGAAGGGATGAAAAGGGAAGGAAAAGGTAGGGGAAGTAGAGAGAAAAAAAGGAAAGAGAAGATAGTCAAGTATGTGAAAATGAAGCTAAGGGTAAATAATTTCAAAATAATAAGTAAAACAACAGATAGGAGAAATGATAAGAGGATAGAACATAAAATTAAAGGTGGAGTAGCAGGGGTAGAGGTGTGATGAGAGGGGTTGTATGTAGTTATAAAAAGGATGGTTACTAGCAGGAAAGTCGAAGAAAAAAGTAGAGAAGAAATAAGAAAAAAAGGAGAAGGTAGCAAAAGTAGGGAAATAAGAAGGTAGCGGAAGAAGGTTGAGTGTGTGAAAGTGGAATAAAGAGGGAGTGATAGATTAAATAGTAGGGAGAGAAAATATGAAAAGTATCAGGGGGTGTAGTAAAAAAGTTAAAGGTTAGGGTAGCAGAGTAATGGGTGTGAGAGAAAGAATAGAAAGAAGTTATGCGAAGACAGGTATTTACAAGGAGTGAGAAGGGGTGTTACAAGAAAACGTATTATCAGTAGGTATGAGGGAAGGAATAGTAGAGAAGGAATAAGAAGGAAAAAAAAGGCAGGAAAAGAAGAAAAAGTAGAAGGGATAGAAGGGGTTGTAGTTAAGTGGAAGAAAATAAAAAGATAAGGTAAGGGGAAAGTAAGTAGAGAAGTAGCAGGGCAAGAGACAAAAAATAAAGAAAGAAATAGTATAGAATAGGAAAGGTAAAAATGTACCTAAGCTACTTTCGGTTAACAATTGACCTTTTTTACTTCAGAAAATCTATTATACAATTGAAAATTTGGTAAACTAACGACCTATCCATTGTTTGAACTATTTAGTTGGAAAAAAATTACATAATTCATGCAAGGCCCCTAAGTAAAAAAAGGTAAATAAGTTAAGTTTGTTAAAATAAAAGTGAGGTAATGGGAATGAGGAGTAGTGATGGTAGGAGAATCAGTAATAAAGGAATTCAGGAAAGCAAAGATTGGTGTAGCAGGAGAGGTGGAATGACGAAAGTGGTAGTACGGAACAATGAGGAAACTCATAACTAGAAGAAGTGAGAAGAAAAGGGGTAGAGAAAGGATAGGTGGGGAAAGAGCAGTAATGGAAAGAAAAAGATAAAAAAGTAAAAGGAGGGGTAGTAGTGAATTGATTAGGGGAAGTGATGGGAGATGAGGAGTTGAGTTAAGACGTATCAGGTTGAGGGAGGGGAAATTCAGGAAGAAATGGTAGAAGTAGACAAGGAGAGTAAAGGAAATGAAGAACTTTAAAAGGGAGGTGAAGTATGGAGGGGAAGATCTAAACGACTTAAAAAACGTCTAAATAGACTGAAAATACTTTAAAAAGACTTGCGGGATCTACATTTAATGATATTCATGTAAAGTTTTCAAAAACTGTATTAAAATTGTCTATGGAGTAAAATTTTCGAAGACACAGAATATATTTTGTAGCTCTAGGGAATAACCCTTACAATTTCGGTTAGGTGTCCGTTGGTCTGTCCAACCGTCGTACTTTTTCTGCAAGGAGTAGTAAGGGATAGGATATTAAAAAAGTAGGCAAAGTAAGACAAATTTAAGAGCAAAAAAATAGTAAAAGGAAGGGAAGTATAGGGAAAGAGGAAAAGGAAAATATGGGAAGTAAGAGGTAGCGAGCAGAGGGAGAATAAGAGAGTCGAGAAGGTAGGTTGTAGGGAAGTGAGGATATGACTATAAAGAAACGTGATAAGAGCAAAAGTAAGAAAAAGTAGGAGAACTATTCAAAAGTGAGGGGATAGGCAGAAATAGAAGTGATTTTAGGGTAGAAGTAGTAGGAAAATGTTGGTGAGTAGAAGAAGAGAAGTAGGAGAGGGAAAGCTGGGAAGAGGATTGAATGAGAGGAGAAGTTGTAAAAGTGAGTGTAGGTGAAGTAGATACAGGTTAATTAGGGAAAGAAAGAAGAAGTGAAGGGTATCAGCGAAAGTATTTAAGGTAAGTAAGAGTAGGTGAGAGACGTGAAGAAGTAGTATGAAAGTCAGGGAAAGAGAAATACAGGAAGTAAGAGGTAGGAAAGCAGGAAAAATTAAGAGAGCGGATTAGCAATAGTTTAGGGATAACGATTCGTGGAATGAGTAGAGGTGCAGAGAAAGTGAGAAGTGATACGTAGGGGGCGGGTAGTAGAAGAAAAGAGTAAAGGATTAGTGGGGAAGTGATAGAAAGTACAGTCAGACAGTAGGGCAGATGAGGAGAGTGAGGTGATGAGCAGTAAGTAGGTGATAATAAGTATGGGAGAGGTAATAGGGGAAGTGAGAAGAGAGGACCTTAAAGAAAGATGCATTGGGGAATTAAGGGGTAGGATGATATGAAAAGTAAAGGAAACTAAGAGGAGGGCGGCAGGAAAAGTAAGACGAATTAATAAAATTCAGAAAAAGTAAGAAGAAGGGCAGTAGGAACAGTAATGGAAGGTAAAGTTAGGAAAGTAGGTGGGTGCAAGAAGTAATAAGGTAAAAAGAACAGGAAAATTAGGGGAGGGTAGAAGTAGTAGGGATATAAGGGTGGGTAGAGGAGAGGAAGTAGGGTAAATAAAAATCAGGAAAGTTTGGAAGATATAACAAGGAAGAAAAGAAGTATCCAAACAGGAGGAGTAGAAAAATACTTTTTAATTTTGGAAAATAAAATGTTAAAAAATTATATTTTCACCATTGTTTATTATGTCCGCAATTTGATATAAATTAGACGTATCTAAATTCGAAAGTTGTGCTACTCTAATGTATATAATTTTTAATCAAACAACTTTAGATCCATCAAGAAATAGATTGTGTGAGGTTCAAAGATTAAAATTCATAAAACCAGAATATGAAACCTCTGGCCTATATTTTTGTTTCTGTGATATTTTCTTTGTGCGTGTCTTTCCTTTTCTTATCGTTTCTCTGAAAGCTGAAGGAAAACATGCTGAAGTTTGAAGAGGAGGTCGCAGTATAAGATTGTTTGTCTTAAGGAAAAGAAAATGTAGGACGTGAGAAGCCAAAAATACTTTGGCTTAGAACAACAGATACTTTAATAAAAGAGAGAGTCACTAGTTTAATGAAATGGGCAAATACACGTAAGCACCTCCTGAGGTTTTGCAAATTTTAGAGGATCTATAAAAAATAATTAATAGAGTCTTTTAATTATTTTCCTCTTTAGGATGGCAATCGTGATTCTTATTTCAAAATGTATTCTTTATTAGAACTTTCATAAAATTTTTTTTTTCAAAACTGTCTGATTCGAGAATTTAAACTTGCCATAATAGCTAGATGGAACCAATAATTAAACGGTTCCGACAACAAGCCTTAGGGTGTTTGCATATCTTGCCCCGATCTGTATTTGCTCAATTTATTTTTGAAAATATAGATGGATTGTTAAAGTGAATTTTTAACAAAAAAGCAATAATTTTTTTGAAAATTGTTAAATTTTTCACAATTAAAACATTTAAATAAATATTTTGACTTTTAACTGAAAATATTAATTTTTAGTCAATAAATACAGCTTTCTGACGACAAGGATAAATTTTCAATAAAATAGTTTAATTTTCAATAAATAATTTCAAATTTTAACCAAAAAGTTAAAAACTTAACCAAAATTAGAAATTTAGAAAAAAACATGAATTATCAACAAAAAAAGTTAATTTTTAACTGAATAGTTAAATTTTCTAGCAAAGGTTATCGTCAACCAACTTGTTGATTTTTCTATCAAAGTAGTCAAATCTTCAACCCAGAAAAAAATTTTTGAACAAAAAAGTTGTATTTTCAAAGAAATAAATAAATAAAAATAACTTTTAGAAGATTCTTGAATTTCGTACAAAGCAGAATTATTTTCATCCAATTAATGAATGATAAATGTTGAATAAAAAATAGAATGCTTACGTTTACAATAAAAAAAAACTAATTTCTTATAACTAAGAAAACGAATTTTCAACAAATTAGTTAAATGCTCAACGAAATATTTAAATTTTTAACTTAAAAGAATAATATACTAAATCAAAAATGTAATAGTTTAATTTTCAGTAAAGAAATGAATTTTTAACCAAAAGAATATTTTAAGCAAAAAAATTAATTTCCTGCAAAAAAAACGAATTTATAATATTAATAAATTTACAATTAAAAATAGAAAAATTAACTCTAAAGTATACTGAATTAATTTTTAGGATCTAAAAACTAATTTTCAACAAAATGCTATAGTTGTTTAACCAAAGGGACTAATTTGCAAGTAAAATTTGTTTTTTGCCAGACAGTCGATTTTTTAACAAAATACATGAATTTTTAACCAATTGTTTAAATTTTTAACAAATCGGTTAAGTTTTATATCATGAAGCGAAATTTTTAAACAAGAACCTTAATTTTCTACCAAAAAAAAAAACAAATTTCAACAAAATTTATGAGTTTTGAACGGAGGAGAATGAATTTTTAATTTAAAAAAGTCATTTTCAACTCAAAGACACAACTTTCATTCAATTAGATAAATTTTTAACCTGAATTACTCCAAATTACCTGGATTATGAGTGGATTACTTCGTTTTGTAATAAGCTTCTTCATATTAGGATTAGATTACTCTAACTTAAAAGTGCATTACATTGGATAACAAGTGGATTAACCAGCACTAGAATTGGATTAGGAAGGATTATTCATAATTGCAAGTGGATTATTCCATATCAGAACTGTATTACTGAATATTAGAACTAGGTTTTTCCAGATTATGATAAGATTACTCTTAATTACGAGTTTCTTGATTTAAATAACAAGTGGATAAGCCTGGATAAGGATTAAATTACGGAGGATTACTCAGGATTATCAGTGTATTTCTCTAGATTTGAACTGAATTTTTCCACACTAAAATTTGACACCTCTAAATAACAAGTATATTACTTTGAATTACAAGTGGATTACTTTGGATAAGAATTGGATTACGGAGGATTATTTAGGATTGCAAGTAAATTACTCAAGATTACCATAGTAATGTATTACTCCTTGTTAGAACTGGATTTCCTCAGATAATGAATGGGTAACTGTAAATTACAAACGTATTGCTCTGGATTACAAGTTGGATTACTCAAAACAAGTACTGTATTATTCCGAGTTAGAACTAGATTTTTTATATTAAAACTAGATTTCTCTAGATTATAATTAAATCAATCTAAATTACAAGTATAATGATCTGCATTACAAGTCGATCACGGTACATAACAATTGGATTACCTTGGATTAATCAGAAGAACAACTTAGCTTTCTCAGATTAGAACTGGATTTCTTTAGATTAAAATTAATTACCGCTAAATTGAAAGTGTATTACTCTTGATTAAAAGTGTATTATACTGAGATTAAAGTGTATGGCCTTCAATTACATGTGTATTACTTTTGATTAAAAGTGGATTACTTTAAATTACAAGTGTATTACTTTGTATTAAAAGTGGACTACCTTTGAATCACAAGTGTATTACTTTGAATTACAAATGAGTTACTCTGGATTCCAAGTGGATTATATTGAATTATAATTTAGTTACGTAGGATTACGCAAGATTACAAGTGGATTACTCCAGATTAGTATTGTATTATTCCGTGTCAGAACTAGATTTCTTTAGATAATAATTGAATCACACTGAATTACAATTGTACTGCCTAAGATCACAATTGTACTGCGCTGGATTGCAAGTGGATTACCGTGAATGAGAATCGGATTACGTAAAATCACTTAGAATCATTATTGGATTACTCCAGATAAGAACTGTAAGACTTCAAGTTAGAAGTGAATTTCTTTGTGTTAGAACTGAATTTCTTCAGATTATAATTAAATTACGCTAAATTATAGGTTTATTAATCTGGATTACAAGTCGACTACGGCGGATTAAAGTTCGATTATCTAAAATCCACCTGGATTACAAGTAAATTACTTTAAACTAAATTTCTTCAGATTGAAAGCAGATTTCTCTGTACTACTCAGAATTGAAAGTGTATTACTTTAGATTACAATCGAATTAACCTGGATTAAAATTGGATCACAGAGGATTAGACAGGATTACAATGCGGATCACTTTAAATCAAAATTGGACCACTGCATTACAAGATTATTTCTGTATATTACAAGTGGATTAGGATAGATGAGGATTGAAATACAGAGAATTTCTTAGAATTACAAGTGGATTACTAAGTAAGGAGATTACTCTGAATCCAGGGTAGTCTATAACTCTGGATTTCAAGTGAAGTACGCCAGATTGTAGTCAGATTACCGACGATTACTCAAGATTACCAATGGATTCCTTTAGATTAGAACTGTAATACTCTAGATTAGAAATGAATTTCTTCAGATTGTAATTGGATTACTCTGAACGTCAAGTGTATTAATTTAGATCACAAGTGGATTAATTTGGATTATAACTTGATAACGAAGGATTACGTAGAGTAACAACTGAATAATTCCAGATTATAACTGTATTTCTCCGTGTTAGAACTGCATTTTTTCATATTATACTAGGATTAATCTGGATTACAATTCAGATGGAAATTGGATTACGGAGAATTACTCAGGATTACCTGTAGATTTCTTTACATTAGAAATGTATTACTACAGATAAGAACTGTTTTAAGTCAGAGTAGAACTGTATTACTCTAGATTAGAAATGGATTTTTCCAGATTAGAATTGGATTACTCTGAATGAAAAGTGTATTGCTCAGGATTACAAGTAGATTAGGCTGGATTGAAATTCGATTAGGAAGGATTATTTAGGATTAGAACTGGATTACTTCACGTGAAAACTGGATTTCTCCGTGTTAGAGCTGGATTTCTCCAGATAATACTTAGATTGCTCTGAATTAGGAGTGGATTACTTTGGACTAGAATTGAATCACGGAGTATAAACTCAGAATTACCAGTGGACTTCTTCAGATTAGAACTGTATGAGTCCAGATTAGAAATAGACTTTTCTACATTAAAATTCGATTACTACGTGTTGGAACTGAATTTCTTCGTATCGGAACTCGATTTCTCCTTGATATACTTGGAGTCCTCTGAATTACAAGAGTATTATTCTGGATGACAAGTGAAGTACGCCGGATTAGAATTAGATTACCGAGGATTACTTAGTATTACTAGTAGATTTCTGAAAATTAGAACTGTATTACTTAAGATTTGAACTGCATTACTCAAGACTAGAACTTTATTACTCCAGATTAGAGATGGATTTCTCCAGATTAGAATTTGATCACTGTGAATGAACAGTGTATTGTTTAGAATTACAAGTAAATTAGGCTAGATTAGCATTAGATTAGGGAAAATAACTTAGGATTAGAACTAGATTACTATGCGTGTAAGCTGATTTTCTCTGTGTATGAACTGGATTTCTTTAGATAACACTTGGATTACTCTGAATTAAAAGTATATTACTTTGGACTGAAATTGGATTACAAAGTATTACTTAGGATTACCAGTAGACTTCTCTAGATTAGAACTTTATTAGTTTAGATTAAAAATGGATTTTTTCAGATTTTAATTGGATTACTCCGTGTTAGTACTGGATTTTCTTGTGTTAGAACTATTTTCTTTATATATTATACTTGGAGTACTCTGAATTATAAGAGTATTACTCTGGATTACAAGTAGAGTACGCTGGATTAGAATTAGATTACTGACGATTACTTTGGATTACCAGTAGTTTTACCCCGATTAGAACTGTATTACTTCAGATTAGAAGTGGATTTCTCCAGATTACAATTGTATTACCCTGAATGACAAGTCCTTTTATTTGGATTAAAAGTGGGCTTAGCTGGATAGATATTGGATGACGAAGAATTCCTTATCATTAAAATTAGATTGTTCCAGATTAGAACTCTATCACTATGTATCAGAACTAGATTTCTCCACGTTGAACTTAGATTACTCTGCATTACAAGTGGATTATTCAGGATTACTTAGGATCAACAGCGGACTTCTCTAAATTAGAACTGTTCTACTCCAAATTAGAAGTGTAGTACTCCAGTTTAGAAATGGAATTCTCCAGATTATAATTGGATTACTCTGTCTTAGAACTGGACTTCCCCGTATTAGAACTGGATTTCTCGAAATTATACTTGAATTATTCTAAATCAGGAGAGTATTATTATGGATTGAAAGTGAAGCCCGTTGGATTAGAATTAAGTTATCAAGAATCAATTAGGATATCCAGTAGATTACCCCAAAATAAAATTCAATTAATCCTGATTAAAACTGGATTTCTCGAAATTATAATTAAATTACTCTAGATGACAATTGTATTGTTCTGGATTACAAGTAGTTTAGGCTGGATTAAAATTGTATTTGGGAGGATTACTAAGGATTACAGCTGGATTATTTCACGTAAAAACTGAAACTTTCCGTGTAAGAACTGGATTTCTTGAGATTATACTTGGATTACTCTGAAAAAGAAGTGAATTACTTTGGACTAGCATTGAAACACGGAGGATTACTTAGGATTACCAGTGGATTTCTCTTGATTAAAACTGTATTAATCCAGATTATAAATGCATTTCTCCAAATAATAAAGTGATCACTTTGTCTTAGAACTAGATTTCCCCGTATAAGAACTGGATTTCTTTGGATTATACTTGGATAAGTGTAAGTTACAAATGTATTATTCTGTATCATGAATAAAGAGCGCTGAATTAAAATTATATTACCAAAGATTACTTAGAATTACCAGTGGATTCCTCCTGATTAGAACTGTATTACTCTAGATTAGAAATAGATTTCTCCAGATTACAATTGGATCACTTTATTCGAAAAGAGTATTGGTTTTGAATACAAGTGGACTAAGCTGGATAAATATTGGATTGCGAAGGATTCCTTATGATTAAAATTGGATTGTTACAGATTAAAAATCTATTATTCCGTGTTGGAACTGGATTTCTCCATATTAAACTTGGATTATTCTGAATTACAAGTGGATTACTTTGGATAAGAGTTGGATTAAAAAGAATTACTCAGGATTACTAGTGGATTCCTTACAGTGAGAACTGTATTATACCGTGTTAGAATTGGATTTTTTCAGACTAGAATTTGATTAATCTGAATTACAAGTGTATTTCTCTAGATTAAAATTGTATTAAGCTGGATAAATATTGAATTAGGAAGGACTCTTTAGAATTAAAATTGGATTAATCCATATGAGAACTAGATTTCACCGTTTTTAAATTGGATTTCTTCAGATCATACTTTGATTACATTAAATTACAAGTCTAATAATCTGAATTACTAAAGGAGTACGTCAGATTAAAATTAGATTACCAAGGATTACTAAGGATTACCAGTTGATTTCTCTGGGTTATCACTGTATTACTCCAGAATCGATAATTAATATAAACAGAATTTTGATAATTAATTTTTTTCCTGAAAATATAGCTATTCCATTTTTAATTAAACATTTATGTTTTTAATTTAAAAGTGATCTCTTTGAGTTAAAAATTTAACAATTTAGTAAAAATTGATCCATTTTGTTGAAAATTCATTTTTTTGCTAAAAAATTGATTTTATTATTTAAAAACTCATCCTTTCTAATAAAAAATGCGACAGATTATTAAAAATTTATCTTTTTTTGGTTAAAAATTTAACTATTTTGTTAAATTCGTGTTCTTTAATTTTCGATAAAAATTCAACATTTTTGTAGACACTTCGTCTTTGTAGCTTGGAAATTAAACAATTTATTATAAAATTAGACTATTGAGTTAAAAATCGCCTTTTTTGTTTAATTGGTTAAGACTTTATTAATTGTCATAGAAAATTCAAGTGCCTGATTAATTTTTTTTTTTAAATTTAACTATTTGGTCGAAAATAAACTTTTTTAAAAAAAAATTATATTTTTGAGTTCCAAAGTCAACTGTTTTATCAAGAATAATTCGGCTTTTAAGCTTCAAATTTTAACATTTTCGTTGTAAATTCGTCTTTTTTGGCAGAAAATTAATATTCCTAATGAAAAAATTTATCTTTTAGTTGAAAATTAACATTTTTCGCTAAATGTTCATTTTTTATGGTAGAAAAATCTTTTAAATTGTTTGAAAGTTAAACAAATTTGTTAAAAATTAATTTTTAAAAATATTTAACTGTTTGTATAAAGAAAACATTTTTTTTAAATTCGATTTATTCATTAAAATAAACTTTTTTATATAAAAATTTAACTATTTCATTTTTGGTTAAAAATTTATTCCTTATCATTTAAAAATTTAACTATTTGGTGTAAAATTAATGCATTTTGTTGAAAATTTGTCTCTTTGCGTAAAAAATTTAACTTGTTTTTTTGAAATTCCTTTTTTTTTTGTTAAAAAGTAATTAACTAACATTTTTAATACTTCATTTTTGATCGTAAATGTATTTTTTTTAATGAAAATTCAACTCTAGATATGAAATTGATTTATTTTGTTGAAAATTTGTCTTTTTGGGAAAAAAATTATTCTTATTTTTTTTAAATTAATATTCTTATGAGGATTCCAATAATGTGTTTAAAAATTCGTCGCTTTGTTAAAAAGGAATTTTTTTAACGAAAAATTTACCCTATACATTTTTTGTCGAAAATATACTCCGAGTTAAAAATTCAACTCTTTACTTAAAAATTTAACTCTTTAGTAGAAAATTCATTTATTTTATTGGAAATTTTATTTTTGCTATAAAATTAATCTTCTTGCCTTGAAATGCATCTGCGCAGATTAGCAATTCAGATATTTGGTTTAAAAACTGAACTATTTTGCTAAAAGTTTGTACTTTTGGATTTAAAATTCATTTTTTTATAGTAAAAGTCTTAATTTTTTTAATTGTAAATTAAATTTGTTGTTGATAACTAAACTGTTTTGTAGGTAATTTGTTTTTTTTTGACATAAAAATTTGTCAATTTAACAAAAATTTTTGTCCTGGATTGAAAATCTCTCTTGGTGAAATATTCAACTTTTTTTAAAAGTTAGTCTTTTTGGCTTGAAAATTCAACTAGTTATTTAAAACTTTAGTTATTTTTGGCTGATTAAAATTTTTATCTTTAAAATCTGACTATTTTATCAACAATATTTGTAGATTATTGATTTAACTTTGTTATTAAAAATATACTTTTTTTCTTAATTTATCTATTCAAGAATCGTTTTTTTAAATTTCAAATTTCTCTTCTATGGGAGAAACGTTATCTTTCTTAGTTAAAAATTTGTCCTTTGTTGTTAAATATACACTTCTTTTGTTAATTAAACCTTTTTTAAAAAAAATTCGTCTTTTTAGTTTGAAAATTACAATTTCTTTGCTTTGTTAAAAAATCGTCCTTTTGCTCGAAATTACAACTGTTTGAGTTCAAATGCAAATGTTTGGTTGAAATTTTTTTTTTTTCAATTTTTTTAAAATGGTATCAAAATTAATTTAATTTAAAAGAACTTGTTCTTTTAATGTTTTTCTATTTTTGAAAAAAAATCACCCTAGATTTACTATTTTAAGAGCATTTTAACCTCTAAAGTCTAATATTCAATTATTTAATTTTAAAAAATAAATTGTCCACTCTTTTTAAATAAAATGTACTTGCTTTTCATCTTTATGGTCCAATTTTGATGAGATATTAAAAAAAAAGTTTATTCCTGTTACTCAAAGTTATTTTCCGATCATGCAAGCTGGTAGAAATTTTTATTTTCCCAGGAGAATTCAGCCTGACTCTTTTATATCGTCTTGGGACTGGACTTCCCCGTATTAGAACTGGATTTCTCGAGATCATACTTGGATTATTCTGAATTAGGAGTGTATTATTATGGGCTAAAAGTAAATTACGCTGGATTAGAATAAGATTACCAAGGATAAATTAGGATTACCAGTGGATTCCCCCAGATTAGAATTTAATTAATCCAGATTAGAAATAGATTTCTCTAAATTATTATTAAATTACTCTAAACGACAATTGTATTTCTCTAGATTACAAGTAGGCTATGCTGGGTTAAAATTGTATTCGGGAGGATTACTAAGGATTACAGCTGGATTATTTAACGTAAAAACTAAAACTTTCCGTGTAAGAACTAGATTTCTTTAGATTATACTTGAATTACTCTACATACTCGTAAGAAGTGAATTACTTTGGACTAAAATTGAAACACGGAGGATTACTCAGGATTACCAATGGATTTCTCTAGACTAAAACTGTATTAATCCAGATTATAAATGCATTTATCCAAATAATAAAGTGATCACTTCGTCTTAGAACTAGATTTTTCCGTATAAGAACTGGATTACTTCGGATTATACTTGGATAAGTGTAAATTACAAATGTATTATTCTGTATTATAAATAAAAAGCACTGAATTAAAATTATATTACCGAAGATTAGTAGAATTACCAGTGAATTCCTACTGATTAGAACTGTATTACTCTAGATTAGAAATGGATTTCTCCAGATTACAATTGGATCACTCTACTTGAAAAGAGTATTGGTTTGGAATACAAGTGGACTAAGATGGATAAATATTGGATTGTGAAGGATTCCTTATGATTAAAATTGGATTGTTGAAGATTAAAAATCTATTATTTCGTGTTGGAACTGGATTTCTCTATATTAAACTTGGATTATTCTGAATTACAAGTGGATTACTTTGGGTAAGAGTTGAATTAAAAAGGATTACTTAGGATTACTAGTGGATTCCTTACAGTAAGAACTGTATTATACCGTGTTAGAATTGGATTTTTTCAGACTAGAATTTGATTAAGCTGAATTACAAGTGTATTTCTCTAGACTAAAAGTGTATTAAGCTGGATAAATATTGAATTAAGAAGAACACTTTAAAATTACAATTGGATTGATCCAAATTAGAACTGTATTTCTCTGTGTTAAAATTGTATTTCTCCAGATTATACTTCGATTGCATTAAACTACAAGTCTATAAATCTGAATCACTAAAGGAGCACATGGAATTAAAATTAGATTACCAAGGATTACTAAAGATTACCAGTGGATTTCTTTAGATTATAACTGTATTACTCCAGAATCGAAATGGATTTTTCCAGATTATACTTGAATTATATTGAATTACAAGTCTATTGTTGTGCATAACAAGTGAATTAAACTGGATTACAGTTGGATTACGGACGATTGCATAGGATCACAACTGGATTACTCAACATTAAAACTTTTTGAATTTGCTTTGTAACTTAAATTCTTTAGATTATACGTGATTTGCTACGAATTATCAGAGAATTACTCTAGATTGCACTTATGGTACGCCTAATTAAAAGCAGGTTACCGAATATTACTTAAGATTATTAGTGGATTCCATTCGTATTAGAACTGTATTACTTCAGATTTAAGCTGTATTTAATCCAGGTTAGAATTAAATTACTTTAGATTATAATTGGATTACTCTGAATTATAAGTGCATAACTCTGGATTACAAGAAAATTATGGCGGATTAGAATTGGATTAATAAGGATTCATCAAGATTATAAGTGGATCACTCTAGACTGGAAATGTATAATTTCAGATCAGAAGTGGATCTATCTGTATTACTCTGAATTACAAGTCTATTTCTCTAGATTACAAGTGGATTTATCTGAATCAGAATTGGATTGCAAAGAATTGCTCAGAATTAGAATTAGATAACTCCGTCTTTGAATTGAATTTTTTCATATTAGAACTAGATTTCTCTGGATTATATTAGGATTACTCTAAATTACAAGTGTGCTTCTCAGGATTACAAGCGTATTACTTCAAATAAGAACTGTATTACTCTGAATTATAATTAGATTTTTTAGACTGGAATTGGATTACTCTGAATTTCAAGGTTACTTCTTCTGATAACAAAAGTTTTAAGTTGAATAAATATTGGATTACTAAGGATTCCTTAAAATTACAATTGGATTACTCCAGATTAGAACTGTCTTAGTCCGTATAAGAACTAGATTTTTCTAGACTAGAATTGCATTTCTTCGAATTCCAAGTGCCCTTTTTTCGATTGCAAGTAATAAGGCTGAATAAATATTGGAATACGTAGGATTACTCTAAATTACAAGTGTATTACTCAGGATTACAAGCGTATTACTTGAAATAAGAAGTGTATTACTCTGAATTAGAATTGGATTTTTTAGACTGGAATTGGATTACTCTGAATTTCAAGCGTAGTTCTCCTGATTACAAAAGTATTAAGTTGAATAAATATTAAGTTACTAAGGATTCCTTAGAATTACAATTAGATTACTTCAGAATAGAACGGTCTTAGTCCGTATAAGAACTAGATTTTTCTAGACTTGAATTGGATTACTCCGAATTGCAAGTGCCTTTTTCTCGACTGCAAGTCATTAGACTTGCTAAATATTGAAATAGGTAGAATTCCTCAGAATTACAATTAGATTACTCCAGATTAGTATTGTATTACTCCAAGTAAGAACTGGATTTCTTCGTATTACAATTATAGTTCTCTAAATTATACTTAGATTACTCTGAATTACAAAGGTATTGCCCTGAATTACAAGTGGAATACGTTGAATAGGAATAAGATTGCAGATGATTACTTAGAATTACTAGTAGATTCCTCTAGATTAGAACTGTATTACTATAGATTAGAATTATGTTACTCTAGATTAAAAATTAATTTTTTTACGATTATAATTGGATTTAACTGTATAGCAAGTGTATTTATTTAGATTACAAGTAGATTAAGTTGGATTAGAATTGGATAACGGAGATTACCCAGGATTACAACTGAATAACTCCAGATTAGAACTGTATCACTGCGTGTTGGACTTTGATTTCTCCATATTATGCTTGGATTACTCTGGATCACAATTTATATTGAAATTGGATTACAAAGGATTAATCAGGATTACCAGTAGATTTATCTACATTGTAACTGTAGTACTTAAGATTAGAACTGTATTACTCCAGATCAGAACTGTATTACTCAAGATTAGAAATGGATTTCTTAAGATTAAAATTGGATACTCTGAATGACAATTGTATTGCTTAGGATTCCAAGTTGACTAGGCTGGATCAGAATTGGATTGAGAAGGATTGTTTAGGATGACCGCTGAATAACTTAGCGTAAACACTGTATTTCTCCGTGTTAGAACTTTATTACTCCAAAATACTTGCATTACGCTGAATAAGAAGTGAATTACTTTAGATCAGAATTGGATTATGAAGGATTACTGATTATTACTAGAGGATTTGTATAGATTTTAACTGAATTACTTCAGATTAGCACTTTATTACTCTCTGTTAGAACTGGATTTTCTCAGACTAGAACTGAATTAATTTAAATTACAAGTGTATTACTCAAGATTGCAAGTGAATTAGGCTAAATAAATATTGGATTGCGAAGGTTTTCTTATAATTAAAATTAGATTATTGTAGATTAGAACTGTATTACTTCGTGTTAGAACTGGATTTCTTCGTGTTAGAACGGGATTACTTCAAATTACAAGTGCATTAATCTGGATTACAAGTGGAGTACGCAGGATTTGAATTAAATCACCAAGGATTACTTAGGATCACCAGTCGATTCCTCTAGATTAGAACAGTACTATTCCAGATTAGAACTATATTATCCCATTTTAGAACTGGATCTTTCCAGAATAGAATCGGATTACGCTAGATCAGAAATGTATTACGCTAGATTAGAAGTGTATTACTTCAGTTTAGAAATGGATTTCTCCAGATCATACTTAGATTATTTTAAATTTTAAGTGTATTATTTTGGGTAACAAGTATATTACTTTAGATTATAATTAAACTACTGAGGATTACTTAGGATTACCAGTGGATTCCGGCGGACTAGAACTGTATTAGTCCAGATCAGAAATTAATTTTTTCACATTAGTATTGGATTTATCTGAAATACAAGTATACTCCTCTAGATTACAAGTGTATTACGATAGATAAATATTGGATTGAAAAGGATTTCTCAAAATCACAATTGGATTACTTTAAATAAGAAATGTATTTATCCCTTTTAGAACTAGATTTCTCTAGATTATACTTCGATTACTCTAAATTAAAATTATATTGTCCTGGATTTTAGTGAAGCACGACAGATTAGAATTAGATTAGCGAGGATTACTAAAGATCATCAGTAAATTTTTACAGATTACAACTGTATTACTCTAGAATAGAATTGTATTACCCTAAATTAGAACTCGATTTTCCCAGACTATAATTGGATTGCTCTCAATTCCAAGTGGACTTCTTTCGATAACAAGTGGATTTATTTGTATAAATATTAAATTACTCCATATTAAAACTGTATTACTCTGTATTGAAACTTTATTTTCTCCTAAATTATACTTAGATTACTCTGAATTACAAAAGTATTATTCTGGATTACAAGCGGAGTACGCCGGATTAGAATTAGTTCATCAAGGAACACACATAATTACTAGCAGATTTCTTTCGATTAGAATTGTATTACAGATGAAAAATGGATTAATTCAGGTTGAAATTAAATTACTCCTAATGAAAAGTCTATTTCTGTGGATAAAAACTGGATCAAGCTGAATTAGAATGAAATGACGGAGGATTATTAAGGATTACAACTGGATTACTCTAGATTAGAACTTCACTATTTCAGATTGAAAAAGGATTTCTCCAGATTATAATTGGATTACTTAGTAGAAGAGTTGGATTTTTCTGTATTAGAACTAGATTTTTTCAGATTAAACTTTGAATTCTCTGAATTACAAGTAAAGTACGCTAGATGAGAATAAGATTATCAAGGTTTGCTCAGGATTACCAGTTGATTCCTCTAAATTAGAACTGTATTACTTCAGACTAGAACTGTATTACACCACATTAGAAATAGATTTTTCTTAATTTAGAATAAATTACTCTGGATAAGTGTATTACTCTGAATCAAAAGTAGATAAGGCTGGATTATAATTTGATTAGGGAGAATTACTGAGGATTGCAGCTGGATTACTCCACGGCGAAACTAAAACTGCCCGTGTTAGAACTGGATTTCTCTAGATTATACTTGGATTACTATAAATAAGGAGTAGATTACTTTGGACTGGATTTGAATTGCAGAAAATTACTTAGGACTACCAGTGGATTTCTTTAGATTAGAACTGTATTACTTCATATTAGAAATGGATTACTGCACATTATAATTAGATTACTCTGTCCTTGACCTGGATTTCCCTGTATTAGAACTGGATTATTTTAGATTACTCTTAGATTACTTTAAATTACAAGAGTATTTTTCTGTATTGCAATTAAAGTGCGCTGGATTAGAATTAGATTACTGAGGATTATTTTAAATTACCAGCAGTTTTCACCAGATGAGAACTGTATTACTTCAGGTAACAAATGAATTTCTAAAGATTACAATTGGATTTCGTAGATTGACAAGTCTATCAATTTAAATTTCAAAAAAACTTAGATGGATAAATATCGGATTACGAAGGATCCCTTAGAATAACATTTGGATTGCTCCAGATTAGAAATGTATTACTACGTGTTAGAACTGGATTTCTCCAGATTGAACTTGGATTATTCTGAATTGCAAGTGGATTTCTTTGGATTAGAGTTAGATTACAAAGAATTACTTAGGATTACCAGTGGATTTCTCCAAATCAGAACTGTATTACGTCAGATTAGCAGTTTATCAGTCCAGTATAGAAATGAATTTTTTTAGATTATAATTGGAGTACCTAATATTAGAACTGGATTTATTCAAATCATCCTTATATTATCCTGAACTAGAAGTGTATTATTGTGGATTAACAGTGACGTACACTAGATTAGAATTAGATTACCAAGGATAACTTAGGATTACCAGTGGATTCCTCTGGATTAGAACTGAATTAATCCAGTTTAGAAATGGATTTCTCTAAATTAGAATTAATCGCTCTGAATGACGAGTGTGTTGCTTTAAATTACACGTAGATTGGGCTGGATTAGAATTAGATTAGGAAGGATTACTGATGACTAAAGCTGTATTACTCCACGTAAAAACTGATATCATTTGTGTTAAAACTAGATTTCTACAGATTATACTTGAATTATCTTGTATAAGAAGTGGATTACTGTAGACTAGAATTGGATTACAGAGGATTACTCAGGATTACCAGTGGATTTCTCTGGATAATAACTGTATTACGTCACATTAGAAGTTCATCAGTCCAGTATAAAAATAAATTTTTTCAGATTATAATTGGATTACCTAATATTAGAACTGGATTTATTCAAATCATCCTTATATTATCCTGAAATAGAAGTGTATTATTGTGGATTAACATTGAAGTACACTAGATTAGAATTAGATTACCAAGGATAACTAAGGATTACCAGTGGATTCCTCTGGATTAGAACTGAATGAATCCAGTTTAGAAATGGATTTATCTAAATTAGAATTAATCACTCTGAGTGACGAGTGTGTTGCTTTAAATTACACGTAGATTGGGCTGGATTAGAATTGGATTAGGAAGGATTACTGAGGACTAAAGCTGTATAACTCCACGTAAAAACTGATATCATTTGTGTTAAAACTAGATTTCTACAGATTATACTTGAATTAGCCTGTATAAGAAGTGGATTACTGTAGACTAAAATTGGATTACAGAGGATTAATCAGGATTACCAGTGGATTTTTCTGGATTAGAACTGTATTACCTCACATTAGAAGTTCATCAGTCCAGTATGGAAATGAATTTTTTTAGATTATAATTGGATTACGTAATATTAGAAATGGATTTATTTAAATCATCCTTATATTATCCTGAACTAAAAGTGTATTATTATGGATTAACAGTGAAGTACACTAGATTAGAATTAGATTACTAAGGATGACTAGGATTACCAGTAGATTCCTTCGGATTAGAACTGAATTAATCCAGCTTAAAAAAGGTTTTCTCTGAATTAGAATAAATCACTCTGAATGACGAGTGTGTTTTTTTTTGGATTACACGTAGATTAGGCTAGATTTAAATAAAATAAGCAAGAAATACTGAGGATTAAAGCTATATTACTCCACGTGAAAACTAAAACCATTCGTGTTAAAACTGGATTTCTCCAGATTATACTTTGATTAGTCTGTATAAAAAGTGAATTACTTCAGACTAGAATTGGATTACAGAAGATTACTCAGGATTACTAGTAGATTTCTCTGGATTAGAACTGTATTAATCCAGATCATAAATGCGTGTTTCTACATTATAATTGGATTCCTCCATCTTAGAATTGGATTTTTCCGTATAAGAACTGGATTTCTCCAGATTACAATTGGATCACTTTAATTAAAAAGTATATTATTTTGGATTGAAAGTGGCCTAAGCTGGATACATACTGGATTAGGAAGGATTCCCAAGAATTACATTCGGATTGCTTCAGATTAAAACTGTATTACTTCGTTTAGAACTGGATTACTCTATATTGATGCTGGATTACTCTGAAGCACAAGTGGATTACTTTAGAT
>JAUELO010000356.1:313443-341901 GCA_032357855.1 Amphibolips quercusostensackenii
GTTTAAATAATAAATAACTATTTTTGATTTGCAAAGTATCAAAGCAAAAAGTTACTGAACATACATCTCTAGTTGATTCTTGAAATATAAATTAACCCTTTTCATAAAAAAATCGGCAAACTGTGACTCCTTTAATACAAATTTTTTAAATAATAAAAAATTTTTGTCAATTTTCAAATTATCACAGCAAACATTCTTTGAAAATACATACCTGGTTGATTTCGTAAAAAAAATCAAGTCTACTCATTGAAAAGTTGCTAAACCGTGCATTTTTTTATGAAAATTATTAAGATAATCATTCATTGTTGGCAATATAATAAGTATCAAAATTAAGAGTCATAGAAAAGACATACCGAGTTGATTTTCTGTAAAAAAATTAACTCTATTTATTGTTACTGGGAATTTTTCAATAAAAGTTATTTAAATAATGAATAATCGTTGTCAATTTGCAAAGTATCATATCAAACAGTCATTAAAAAGACATATCTAGTTAATTTCTTAAGCAAAAAATTAAGCCTATTTATTAAAAAGTCGCCATTTGTGAATCGCGTTAAAAAAATGTTTAAATAATAAATGATTGTTTTTGATTTGCAAATTGTCGTAGCAAAGAGTCATTGAAAAGACATCCCTAGTTGATTTCTTTTACAAAAATTAGGGCTATTTATAGAAAAATGACCAAACTGTAAATTCTTCATGAAAATTGTTTAAATAATAAATAATTCTTGTAAATTTGCAAAGCATCAAAGCAAAAAGTTATTGGAAAATCATCTCTAGTTGACTCCTAAAACATAAATTGACCCTTTTCATTGAAAAAAAATCGACAAACTGTGAATCCTTTTATAAACATTTTTTAAATAATAAAAAATTGTCGTCAATTTGTAAATTATCATAGCAACTATTTGATTTTTTATACAAAAATTGAGGCTATTCATTAAAAAATGATCAAACTGTGATTTTTTCAATAAAAATTGTTCGAATAATAAATAATTGTTGTTAATTTGCAAAGTTTCGTAGCAAAAAGAGTCATTGGAAAGACATCCCTAGTTGATTTCTCATACCAAAATTGAGGCTATTTATTGAAAATGACCGAACTGTGAATTTTTTATTAAAATTGTTTAAATAATAAATAACTGTTTTTGACTTGCAAAGTATCAAAGCAAAAAGTTACTGAACATACATCTCTAGTAGATTTCTGAAACATAAATTAACCCTTTTTATAAAAAAATTGCCAAACTGTGAATCCTTTAATACAAATTTTTTAAATAATGAAAAATTGTTGTCTATTTGCAAATTATCACAGCAAACATTCTTTGAAAATACATAACTAGTTGATTCCGTAAACAAAAAATCGAGCCTACTCATTTGAAAGTTGACAAACTGTGCATTTGTTTATGAAAATTATTAAAATAATGAATAATTGTTGGCAATATGGAAAGTATTAAAATAAAGAGTCATAGAAAAGACATACCTAGTTGCTTTTGTATAAAAAAATTGAACCTATTTTTTGCAACTGTGAATTTTTCAATAAAAATTGTTTAGATACTGAATAATCGTTGCCAGTTTGCAAAGTATCATATCAAACAGTCATTGAAAAGACATATCTAGTCGATTCCCTAAGAAAAAAATTGAGCCAATTCATTGAAAAATCGCTGAACTGTGGACTTGCTTATAAAAATTGGATAATAATAAATAACTGTTATCAATTTGCAAAGCTTCACAGCAAAGAGTCATCAAAAAGACATATGTAGCTTTTCTTTGTATCAAAAATTGAGCCTATTTATCAAAAATTGCTAAACTTTGAATTTGCTGACAAAAATTCTTCAAATGATGAAAAATTCTTTTTAATTTGCAAAGTATCATCGTAAAAAGTCATCGTAAAGGCATACCCAGTTGATTCCGTAAATAATCTGTATGAGAAAAATTTCATTAAAAAGTCGCCAAAATGTGAATTTTTTTATAAAATTTGTTTAAATATTGAATAATTGTTCTAAATTTGCAAATTATTATAGCAAATGGTCTTTGAGACTGGAAAACTAGTTGATTCCACAAACAAAAAATTTAGCATATTTATTGAAAATTTTTCAAACGGCGAATTTTTTTTTTTTAATTGTTCAAATAAAGATTAATTGTTGTCAATATGCAAAATATTATAGTACAGCGTCTTTGAAAAGACGTACCTAATAGATTCCATGTGAAAAATTAAGCCCATTTATTTTAGCTGTAGATTTCTTTATAAAAATTGTTTAAATAATGGATGATAGTTGTCAATTCGCAAATTATCATACCATAGTGTCATTGAAACGACATCCCTAGTTAATTCCTAAAAAAAATTGAGCCTTTTTATTAAATAATCGCCAAACTGAAATTCTATTAACAAAAATTGTTAAAATAATGAATAATTGTTGTCAGTCATGGAAGAGATATCTCTAGTTGACTTCGCAAATAAAAATTGAGCCTATTTATTAAAAAGTCGCCAAACTGAGAATTTATTAATAAAAATTGTGTAAAAACTACCAAAAAGCATCTATTTTTTATTGATGGTACTTGAACATCTATTTCTCTCACATTTTATACAAAATCTATTAATGTCAATGAGCTAAGCATTGCCAATCCCAAAAAATGAATTTCCTTAATTAATTTGTTTGTAACACAATAACAATTTTTTTAATTCTAACCAACTGGAAAATATTCCCATGCACTTGTGACGCTTTTTCAAGATCTTTTTTAATCAATCTGAACGTCTAAACAGAAATGTCGCTTGGAAAAAGTTTTTGGAAAATTTAACTTTGTTGTGAAATAAAAAATTTCTAAGCAAACAAAACCTCATTACACAAATCTTTTCAAAATTCAAAAAGCTTTTATCAAAAAAAAATTTTTAACCGAATAAATAATGAAGGCTAAACATTGATTTTTCCATGGTTACTTTTCTGTCCTACTGTGCAACAGTATAGTGTAGGTAGTCTTGTAGGGTTAAACAAGGTTCTTATCGAATGTAGAAAGTTTCTGCAGTGGACGACAAAGAAGTAAATAAGGAAAATTTTGTTTGAAGGATCAAAGAACTTTCCTTTAATTCAAAGCAACAGAATGCTTGAACCGATGGCTGGTCCTTTAGGTAGCTTAGAAACGAGTAAATTCCCCTTTTGTTGAGGCCCAGCCCTTTATTCCCCATACGGAGAAGAAGCGATATGATTCAGCCGATGCGAGAAAACGAGTGATGCAGTGAAAAGCTCGCGATATCCGGCTTACGATGCACACCGTGCAGAAAGAAGGATGCACATTGCACCCGTATATAAACGGATAGATAAAAGAAACCCGTGGCCCTCGTCAACGCGAAAGGATGGGGCTTATGCGAGAAAAGTTGCGCGTGATTAATGCCCCCGTTTCCGAGAAAACAGCGGCGAATATCTAATTACACTTGGAAATTATTTTGCGTGATACTAAATTACACCTAGATCTTCTTTTTTAACGTCTCTTTGCTCTTTCTCAAAAAATACCTGTTTTAAAATTCAGCAAAATAATTTTTAATTTATGGTTGATAGATTTTTTAACCATTTTATCTAAAAATAAGTCAAAGGAGCCTTGCGCCTAAAGGAAAGGACTTTGGAGCCTATTAAGTGTAAAGGCGTTCATACCTTCCTCTATCTGTCTTCCCTTCCCCTCCACTACGCTCCCTACAATCCCCTACGTCTCTTCCTAAAGCTTCACTTTCCCTCCCCTACTAATCCTTATTTCTGAACACTATTTCTACTTCTCCTCGCTTACATTCTCTTTTTATACCTTCCCTCCCCTCAACCTCTAATTACTCTTAATTACTCCCCTACTACTCTTACTGACTCCCTGACTTACTCTTTAGCATTCGCGCCTCCTTTTCTCTACTCCAACTGCTACATCTTATTTTCCTCTCATTTCCTCTTTCTTCCCCTACTTTTCCTACATTCCCTCTTTTTAATTTCTTTCTTTTTTGCTTTAAAATTAAATTTAATTGAATTCATTCGTACCTTCATTTTCTATCACTTTTTGCACTGTTTCTTCCTTCCCCTCGCTTTCCTTCAATCACATAAAATTTCTGCCCCTTACTTTTTTTCACTACCCCTACTTCCCATCCCTTATTGACCCTCACTCCTCCTGATTTTTATCAGCTTCATTTCCGCTACTTTCCCTCACTTACCCTTCTTGGAAAAAAGTGCGACGGACAGACGGACACCTGACTCGGGGATATCAAACTTAAATTGAATAAATTGGATCGTTCCTTTGTTTTATATCACCTCTTATGCTGTTTCTCCCCTCACTTCCTTTCAATTCTATATTATTCATTCTTATCACTTTCCTTTACTTTCTCTACTTCCCGTCCTTTATTTTCCCAAACTCACCCTGCTTTCATTTTTCTAATTTCTTCTAATTTCCCTCACTTCCCCTACTTAAAAAAAAGTACGACAAATTGACGGAGACCCGAACCGGAGATATCAAAATTGAATTATATCCTTTTAACATCACTTTTCATACTGCTCTTTCTCTCACTTCCCTTTTCTTTCATTACGTTCCCTCACCTTATTTTCCTTTACTTTCCTTACTACCTTTACTTCATTTTTCATCACTTTCCCTGCTTTCCCTCTGACTATTTTCTCTCTTTTCCACGCTGATAATTTCCCCTCACTTCCCTTACTTGGAAAAATGTACGGCGGACGGGCGTACGGACATCCGACCGAAACTAGAAGGGTTTCTGTTTAGGCCTACGAAACACTTAAGGGGGTATTCTGGTGTAGAAATTTTAAAAAATCGATTTTTTTTTTATATTTTCAGAGTTTAACTATTTAAGAATATGTCTTCAAAAGAATTTTTCAAATACAAATTATTTCCAGAGATATAGGTATTTTGCTGACGCGGCATCCAAACTGGCTTGGCCGGAACTAATCGAACAAAAGACATTAGTTGCGTCTACCTGAATCTATATTTCTTAGTAAAATTTTTGTTCATATATATATAGGAAAAAAAGGTTTCATGAAGAATTGTGTACAATAAACTATAAAGGAAGTGTAGGCAAAATGGAAGTTCTTCTCGAAACTGTCGTTTCCAAAACGATACCCACGATTTTTCAAGTTCTACTAAACCGATTTACCCAAAAAATTTTAAGAGGCTTTTTTATAGACTTCTCTATATCTGGAACTATCCTCATCCCCAAATTTTAATTTTTACTATTTTTAAAAAATTTGAAAGGTCAAAAAAGTGGTACAGAAATTTTTTTTTTCTAAGCAATCGCCATTTTGTGAATAAAACTTTTTTGAACTTTTCCGTAGTTCCAGAAATTGCGACATTACTCTAGATTAATAATCTTTTTTCTGTTTCGTTTCAGATTGCTAGGAGGGTTGGAATCGTGTGTATGGTCACGTGCCAATTTTTCGAGACCCCCCACTTCATCAGCTGCTAATTTTTTAAATCTTCAGCTTTTTTATTTTTTAATTTTTTTCTGTATTGTTGTAATGTTAATAAATAACTTATCAAACAATGGATGGCAAAAATATTGATTGCCTTTTTGTACGGCACTTTAAAAATTACTTGAAGTTTATGCCTTTACACCAGAATACCCCCTTAAAGGAGATGTTACCAAATAATAAAAATATCATTTATGTTTCACATTTGTGCTATGCGCTGGAAATCATTATTATGAAAAAAAAATTAAATATTTTATTATAAAATTTTGAAGACCCAAAATTTTCAAGAATTGTAGGTGATATTATTATATTTGTCCGAATAGTAGCATTATTCAACAAAAATCATCATTAGGACTCCCAATTGTCAACAATTTAGATTATGGAAGCATTTTATATTAAAAATAGGTAAATCAACAATTCTTAGATTAAAACAAAAAAAAGATATTTATGCAGATGAATTTAGAGATTTTAGGGAATTTTAAGTATTTGAAAAGAGTTCCAATATTTTAAGGTATTTACAAGGTATTTCAAGGTATTTACTGCATCCGAGCATAAAACAACTTTACTGTCGTGGTGCACACGATACTTAATCTGAAATACGTCCTTTTCCTCTTTCCTTTTTTTCTTCTTTTTTTTGCTCTCTCCCTTTTCCCTTTTACTCTTCCACTGCCCTTTTCCCCTTTCTGTTTTTCTTGTCCTTTCCGTCTTTTCCTTTTTTCCCCTTTTCTTTTTCCTTTACCCTGTCCCATTTTATCCTATCTGTATCTATGGTAATTTACACTTTCTACTTTTTCTTTTCCCCCTTTTTAATTTTTTTTCTTTTCCTTTTTCTTTTCCCTTGTCCTTTTTCCTTTTATTCAACCCTTTCCACTTTCCTTTTTTCCTTTCTTTTTCCTTTTTCTTCTTTTATTTTTCCTTTTTCCTATACCCTTTCCCTGTCCCCTTTCCCCTTTCCATTTCCTCTTTTCTTTTTTCTTTTCCCCCTTTCCTTTTTTAAGCATAAAACAACTTTACTTCTGTGGTCCATACGATCCTTTATCTGAAATAGGCTCCTTTCTCCTTCCCTTTTTTTCTTTTACCCCTTTATTTTTCCTTTTATACTTTTCTTTTCCTCTATTACTTTCTATTTTCCCTTTTCCTGTCTCTCTTTCCTTGTCTGTTTCATCTTTTCTTTTTCCCCTTTCCTTTTCTGAGCATAAAGCAACTTTACTCTCATGGTACGTTCCATACTTTCTGTGAAATAGGCCCTTTTCCCTTTTTCCCTTTTCCCTTTTTACTCTTCCCTTTTTTCTTTTTTTACCATTTTTTCTTTTTCCTTTTCTCTTCTTCTTTTCCTTTTTCTAGCCCCTTTTCCCTTTTTCAGTTTCCTTGTCCTGTTCACCTTTTCTTTCCCCTTTCCTTTTTCCCTTTTCCTGTCTAAATTTTCCCCTTTACGTATGTATGGTACCTTCCACTTACGAACTTTTATTTTTCCCATTTTCCCTTTCTTTCTTTCATTTTCCTCTTTTTTTCCTTCCTTCCTCTTTTCTTTTTCTTTGTCCTTTTTTCTTTTATTTTTTCCTTTACACTTTTCAATAACCCTTTCTTTTTCCCCTTTCCTTTTTCATCTTTTATTTTTCCTTTTTCTCTTCCTCTTTTCCTGTCGTCTTTCCTCACTTCGTTTCCTGTTTCTATTTAATTTTTCCCCTTCCGTTTTCTGAGTATTAAACAACTTTTGTGCCGTGGTGCATGCGATGCTTTATCTGAAATAGGCCCCTTTTCCCTTTCCTTTTCCCTATTATACTTTTCTTTTACTTTATCTCCTTTAATTTCTCCTTTTCCTGTCCTATTTCTTCTGCCAATTTCATCTTTCGTCGTTCCCCTTTCCTTTTGTGAGTATAAAACGACTTTACTGGCGTGGTGCGTACCATACTTTCCTTGAAATAGGCCTTTTTTACATTTCTTTCTTTCACAATTTTTTCCCCTTTCCTTTTACTCCCTACCTTTTTCCCCTTTCCTTTCCTTTTTTTCCCCTCCCTTTGTCCCCTTTTTTTCTTTTACTCCTTTCCTTTTTCCTCTTTCTTTTTCCCTTTTCTCCTTCTCTTTTCTTTTCCCCTTTCGTCTTTCCTTGTTTCTTCTTCTCTTCCCTTCTTTCTTCACTTTTTTCTCTTTCCTTTTCCCCTTTCCTCTTTCCTTGTTCCTTCTTCCTTTTTTTCTTCCTTTCCTTTTTCACTTTTTTCCTCTTTCCTTTTTCCCTTTCCTGTTTTCTTGTTTCTTTTCCCCTTTCCGGCTTTCTTCCCTTCTTCGCTTTTTTTTCTTTTCTTTTCTCGTTTCCCTTGGCCCCTATCCTTTTTCCTTCTTCCCTTTCATTTCCCTTTTCCTCCTATTTTTCTCCGTTTTCCTTTTTTTTCCCTGTTCCTATTTTCCCTTTTTGTCTGCATGGTACTTTCCCTTTTCCACAAAAATTTCAACAAAAAAGTTAATTTTGAACCAACATAATTTTCTACCATATTGTTTAATTTTGAAGCCGTAAAAAGGAATTATCTACAAAACATTTAAATTGTTTTCTGAAAATATAAATTTTTAACAAAAAAGTTTATTTATAACCAATTAGTTGCATTTCGAAATAAAAGGATGAATTTTTAACAAAATAGTTGAATTTTCAAAAAAAAAAAATCTTATGCGAAGAAAAATAATTTTTTTGTAAAAAAAATAATTTTCATCAAAATTGATAAATTTTCAAGGCAAAAAGACGATCTACCTACAAAAAAGTTGAATTCTCAAACACAAAGTACAACTTTTTAATAAAAATGTAAAGTTTTTACCCAAAAGTTAAATTTTTATCAAAATAGTTTAATTTTGTCCAAATTTTCAACCAAAAAATATGAACTTTCAACAAAAAAGTATATTTTTAACCAATTAGTTGCATTTTGAACCAAAAGGATCAATTTTTAACCAAACAGTAAACTTCCCAATCCAAAAGATGAATTTTCTGCCAAGAATAATTATATTTTACTAAAAAAAAAAGAATTTTCAAAAAATTGTTGAATTTTGAAGTCAAAAAGACGATCTACCTACAAAATAGTTGAATTTTCAACTAAAAATTTTTGTTTAAATTTTTAACCAAAAAATATAAATTTTTAACAAAAAAGTTTTTTTTTGACGAAACAGTTTAATTTTCTACCAAATTGCTTAATATTAAAACACAAACGAGAAATTATCTTCAAAAAAGTTAAATTTGCTTCCCAAATATTTCGACTAAATTATTTTTAACTAAAATGATGAATGTTTACCCACAAAAAAATTATTTTTCAAGAGCGTTTCAGCTTTAAACTAAGTAGCTGATATTTTAATCTAAACATTTTTGATTAAAAATAAAAAACTTTTTAATATAAAAAATAGATGAATATTCAAGGAAACGAATGAATTTCGAACCAAAAGAGATTAAATTGTGATTAAACAATTTTTGAACAATAAAGATCAACTTTTAACAATTTGTAATTATTTTTCAATAATTAATAAAAAGCGGCAGTAAGAAAAAATTCATTCGCAAAGAACATTATTTTAGTGAATTTTTTTTTATGTTTTAAATTCTTTTTTTGGAAATAACGTTTTTTATTTGAAATTTTAGTAATGTTATTCCTATCCCTGAAATCACAAAAAAAACTACTTTTGCGAGAAATTTAATTTTTGGCACAACAATTACCCTAATGCAATTTTGATGGAATAATTAAAGAGAGGGTATTATTATTATATCCATTTTGATACAATTATCATAATGCAATTATTGTAATGCGATAATTAAAAGCCTAGAGTGGAAACGAATAATTTTTTGCTGCAGCACTCTAAAATATTGTTAAAGTGAAGGGTAAAGGACACAACGAGTGGACTTGATGAATCGCACAAAGCAAGAGAATTTCTTTTGTCTTTGAAATTCAGAATATAATTCCGCATGACCTGATTATTCACTGATTCGTGGTGATCTATTCAGTTATAAAAAAATTTCTGATCAGGCTGTTGATGCTCGTTTTGAGCACATCATTGATATCCAATATGGTAAGTACTTTTCAGAAGAAGTGGATGTATAAACTGATACAGATACTTACTTGACGAGGGCACCGTGCAGAACGAGATAATTAAAATGCTGCGTCCTTCGTTATATGACCGAGTGTTTCAGAGATAATAAAAACAGAACGTGAATGAAAGGAAATTTTCCTGTTTTTGTTCCCTTCATGTCAAAACGAGGTGAATTAATTAGGGAAATTGTTTTAATAAAACAGCCGTCAATAAACTACACTTTCAGGAAATTTAGTATCTTTTATAGTAAATCTACAAGATTTTTATTAACATTCTAAAATGATATTTGGATTGCAGCTTCCTAAGATTCCTTAATAGTAACAGAAATAAAATTTATCGTCGTTGTGGTTATGGGCGGCAATAAACTGATAGATTTTGAAACGGACAAAGCATAATGGTAGTGTTTATGGGCGTCAATACACTGATCGCGTTCGAAACGGACCAAGAATGATGGTTGTGGTCATGGGCGACAATGCACTAATTGCGTACGAAACCGACAATGTGAGTTGTAGTCATAGGCACCAATACACTGATCGCATTCAAAACGGACAAAGCATGGTGGCTCTGATTATGGGCGTCAATATACTAATTGCGTTCAAGCGGACAGAGTATGGTCGTTGTGGTTATAAGCAGCAATGCACTAAACGCGTTCGAAGCGGACAACGCATGGTGTTTGTGATCATGGGTGACAATACACTGATCGTGCTTGAAGCGCGCAAAGCTTAATGGTTGTGGTAATAGACGTCAATACACTGATTGCGTTTGAAACGGATAAAGCATGGTGGTTGTGGTCATGAGCGTCAATACACTGGCAGCGCTTAAAGTGAACAAAGCTTGGTGATTGTGCTCGTGAACTCCAATACACTGATCGTGCTTAAAGCGCACAAAGCTTGGTGGTTGCGGTCATAGGCGTCAATACACTGATTTAATTCGAAACGGACAAAGCATGGTGGTTGTGGTCATAAGCGTCAATGCACTGACAGCGTTTAAAGTGAACAAAGCATGTTAGTTGTGATCATGGGCGCCAATTCAGTGATCGCACTTAAAGCGGACGAAGAACGATGGTTGAGTTCATGGACGGCAATGTTCTGATTGCGTTCTAAACAGACAAAGCACGACGGTTGTGGTCAGGGTCGGCAATGCGCAGATCGCGTTCTAAGCAGACAGAGCATAGTGGTTGTGGTCATGAGCGGCAATGCACTGATCGCTTTTCAAGCGGACAAAAACTATGGTTGTAGTCATGCGCGCAAATACAACGATGGCGTTCAAAGTAGACAAAGCATGGTGGATGTGGCCATGGGCGGCAATACACAGATCGCGTTCAATATGGACAGATCATGGGGCTTGTGGTTATGGGCGTCAATGAACTGACAGCGTTTGAAGTGAACGAAGCATGGTGATTGTGTTCATTAGCGCTAATACACTAATCGCATTCGAAACGGACAGAGCATGGTGGTTGTAGTCATGGGCGGCAATGCACTAATCGCGTTCAAAGCAGACAAAACATTGTAGTTGCGGCCATGAGCGTCAGTACACTGATCGCGTTTAAAACAAACGAAGCACGATGGTTGTGGTCATGGTCAGCAATGCACTGATTGCGTTCAAAGCGGAAAAAAACATGATGAATGTGGTCATAGGCGGCAAAACACTGATTCCCCTTGAAGCGGATAAAGCATGGTGGTTTTGATCATAGGCGTCAATGCACCAAAAAATATTGTGTTGAATTAATGCGATCCAGTAAACCTATTTTTTGAATTTTTTTTGACAGTAAATGATTTAAAGCGTCAAAAGGATTTAAAATCTGCACGAGAAGAAGAAGAAAAAGTTAATTTCATTTCCAACAAAAAATATCAAGTTACAAGACAAAAAGACGACTTCTACCCGAATATTTAAATTTTTAATTGAGAAATAAGTTTCAACTAAAATTACAAATCATTGGAAAAAATTTTCCTTCGAACAAGTAGATCAATCTTCAAATAATAATTGAATTTCTGACCAAATAAGATTTATTACTAAGAGTTACGAATTTTCAAGCCAAACGCGAATTTGTTTAAAACCAGTAAAAGATGAATTGTTAACCCAATATTCAAATTTTTTACACAAAAAATATTAAATAAAAAAAGACAATTTTAAAAAAGGATGAATTCGTAACGAGAAAACTTCAGTCACTGATAGTTTATACGAAACAGAGAAATTTAAACAAAATAATAAAATTTTGTAAGAAGAAAATTAACTTTCTACCAAACAAAGAAAATTTTTCAGACAAAGTTCATGATTTCTTTAATAAATACATAAATTTTCTTACAAAAAATTGAATTTTCAAATAAAAAACATAAATCAAATTAAAAAATTATTTTTCAACAAAACAGTTAAATTTTTAATAAATCAGATAAATTTTCAACAAGAAAGTTAATTTTCAACAAAAAATACAAATATTTAAACAGAATACGTACATTTTCCAATTAATAATTGGATTTTTAAATAACAAAATAAATTTTTCCTTAAAAGTAAATTTTTAAAAAAGTAGTTGAATTTCTAACCAAAATGATAAAATTTTACAAAGAATTCAAGTTTCAGACCACAAACGTAGTTTATGTAAAATAATGAATTAATTTAACTCTAACATAATAATTGAATTTTCAAAAAAAGAAATACATTTTTAACAAAGAATTTGAGTTTTGGACGAAAAATGCTTGACTCTTTAACAAAATATTTGAATTTTTATTTTGAATTTTTTTTATTTATTTGAATATCTCAGGGTATTTCAAAAGATTGAAAGATATTTCCAAAGGAAAATTTTTTTTAAATTTTAGGTGACTTTTTAAGATTCCAAGAAATTTTTAAGACATTGAGCAATTTTTAGGTATTTCGAAGAATTTAAAATATATTTTAGGGTATTTTAAAATATTTAAAAAAATTTTAAACGATATTAAGAATTTAAAAGTATTTTAAAAGATTCCAAGGAATTCTCAAAAGCTTTAAAAAATTTCACGGCATTTCTAAAGATTTCAAGGGATCGCAAAAATTTTTGTGTATTAGAAAAGATTCCAAGATATTTTAAAAGTTTTAAAAGGATAAGAAATATTTCAGAATATTTTAAAGGATTTTAAGATATTTCCAAAGACTAAAGAAATTTTAAGAATTTTAGAGGATTTTTTAAGATTCCAAGGAATTTTCAAGACTTGTAGCAATTTTCAGGTATTTTAAAAAATTTTAAATATTTTAGGGTAGTATGAAATATTGCCAAAAATTTTATAAGATTTCAAGGATTCAAAAGTATTTTAAAAGATTCCAAGAAATTTTGAAGAGCTTTAGAAGCTTTCAAGGCATTTCCAAAAATGTCAAGGAATGGGAAAAACTTTAAGGTATTGGAAAAGATTTCAAAATATTCTAAAGATTTCAAAAATTTGAAAGCAGGTTAGAAGAATTTTGAAAATTCCAAGAAATTTTTAAGACTAATACCAATTTTCAAGTACTTTGAAGATTTGAAATATTTTTGGGCATTTTGAAAAATTTAAACAAATTATAAGTTTCAGGAAGTTTCAAAGGATTTTAAGAATTTTAGGGTATTTTAATAGATTCCAAGATATTGACAAAGAATTTTGAAGCATTTTAGAAAATTTTTTAAGATTTCAAGAAATTTTTATTACTCTTACGAATTTTCAGGGATTTTAAAGTATTTGGAATATTGTAGGGTATTTTAATAGATTTCAAGATATTTCCAAAGAATTTTGTATCATTTTAGGACATTTGTAAAGATTCCAAGAAATTTTTATTACTTTTACTAATTTTTAGGGATTTCTAAGTATTTAACATATTTTAGGGTGTTTTAAAAAATTTCAAAATATTTCCGAAGATCAAAAAAAGTTTTTAACATTTTAGGAGATTTTTGAAGATTCCAATGAATTTTCAGGAGCTTTAAAATTTTTTAGGCATTTGCAAAGATTTCAAGGGATTGGAAAATCTTCAGGGCATCGGAAAATATTCCAAGACATGTCAAATGATTTAAAAAATTCGAAAGCATTTCAGGAGATTTTTTAAGATTCCAAGAAATTTTCAAGAATAATAACAATTTCCAGGTATTTTGAAGATTTGAGATATTTTAGTTTATTGAAAAATATTTTAAGGAATTATTGGTTTTAAGAAGTTTAAGAGGATTTTATATATTTTAGGTTATTCAAAAAAATTCCAAGATATTGACAAAGAGTTTTGAATAATTTAAAATTTTTTAAAAAGATTTCATTAAATTTTTATTACTTTTACGTATTTTCAGGCATTTTAAAGTATTTGGAATGTTTTAGAGCATTTTAAATAAATTCCAAAATATTTCCAACGATTTAAAAGGTTTTAAGATATTTTCAAAGATTAAAAAAATTATAAACATTTTAGGAGATTTTTGAAGATTTCAAGGATTTTTCAAGAGCTTTAAAGAATTTCAAAGAATTTTCAAAGATTTCAAGGAATCAGAAAAATTGTTGGGTATTTGTGAAGATTTTAAGATATTTCAAAAGGTTCAAAAGAATGAAAAATATTTCAAAATACTTAAAAAAATTTCAAAATATTTCCAAAGACTAAAGAAATTTTAAGAATTTTAGAAGAGTTTTGAAGATTTCAAGGAATTTTCAAGACTTGCAGCAATTTTCAGGTATTCCAAAAAATTTTCAATATTTTAGGGTATTATTAAATATTTCTAAAAATTTCAAAGGATTTTAAGTATTCATAAGTATTTCAAAAGATTTTAAGAAATTTTCAAGAGCTTTAGAAACTTTTAAGGCATTTCCAAAAATTTTAAGAAATTGGAAAAACTTTGGGGTATTGGAAAATATTCCAAGATATTTTAAAAGATTTTAAAAATTTTAAAGCAGTTTAGGAGATTTTTGAAAATTCCAAGAAATTTTCAAGACCAGTACCAATTTTTAGGTACTTTAAAGATTTGAAATATTTTAGGGCAACTTGAAAAATTTGAAGAAATGATAGGTTTTAGGAAGTTTTGAAGAATTTTAAGGATTTTAGGGTATTTTAATAGATTACAAGATATTTCAAAAGAATTTTAAATCATTTTAGGATATTTGTAAAGATTTCAAGAAATTTTTATTACTTCTACTAATTTTCAGGGATTTTAAAGTATTTGGAATATTCTAGGGTATTTTAAAAGATCACAAAATATTTCTAAGGATTAAAAAATTTTTTAACATTTTAAGAGATTTTTTATGATTCTAATAAATTTTTAGATGCTTCAAAAAATTTCAAGGCATTTCCAAAAATTTCAAGAGATTGGAAAAATATCTTTAAAGATTTAAAATTTTTTAACATTTTAGTAGATTTTTAAAGATTTTAATAAATTTTTAAAAGCTTCAAAGAATCTTAAGGCATTTTTAAAGATTTCAAGGAATTAGAAAACTTTAGCGTATTGGGAAAGATTCCAAGATATTTTAAATGATTAAAAAAATTTGGAAGCAGTTTAGGAGATTTTTAAAGATTCCAAGAAATTTTCAAGACCAGTACCAATTTTCAGGTATTTTGAAAATTTGAAATATTTTAGGGTATTTAAAAAAAATTTAAGGAATTATAGTTTCTAAGAACTTTTTGAGGATCTTACGGGTTTCAAGATATTTCAAAAGATTTTGAAATATTTCCAAATAATATTAAAGCCTTTTAGGAAATTTGTAATGATTTCATAAAATTTTTATTACTGTCACGAATTTTTAGTGATTTTCAAGGATTTATAATATTTTAGGGTATTTGAAAAGATTTCAAGATATTCCCAAAGATTTAAAATTTTTTAAAAAATTTAAGGAGATTTTGGAAGATTTCAAAAAATTTGCAAAAGTTTTAGAAAATTTCAAAGAATTCACAAAGCTTTCAAGTGATTGAAGAAACTTCAGAGTATTGGAAAAAATGTTGAGATATTTAAAAAGATTCACAAAATTTAGAAGCAGCTTAGGAGATTTTTCAAGATTTCAAGAAATTTTCCAGAGCAGTACCAATTTTCAGGTATTTGAAAGATTTGGAATATTTCAGGGTATTAAAATTTTTTTTTTTAATTATGGGTTTTAAGAAGTTTAAATAGATTTTAAGGATGTTAGGGTATTGTCAAATATTTAAGGGAATTTTTAAGAACCTAAAAAAATTTTCATGCATTAAAAAATATTTCAAGTGATTGGAAATATTTTAGGGTATTTTAAAATATTCCGAAAAATTTTCAAGAGTTTAACGAAATTTCAAAGGTTTTACAGTATTTGAACAATTTTTGAGTATTTTAAAATATTTTAAGGCATTTTCAAAACATTTTTTGATTTAAATGATTTTTAAAAATTTCATTAAGTTTTGAAGAATATCGGAATATACAGAACGATTCTATAGTACAAGATTTTTTAATATTTTAAAAGAGTCCAAGACATTTGATCAGTTTTTAGCAAATTTCAAGTGAATGTAAGAATTTTATGGGTTTTTAAAATATTCCAATTAATTTTTAAAATATTCACAAAATTTCAAATTTTTTTAAAGATATAAAGAGATTTTTAATATTTCAAAGCATCAGCAAAATTTTTTTTCTAATTTTGAAAGATTTTTAAGATTTTGAAAAATTGTAAAGTATTTAAAAGATTTTTGGATATTTTAGGCTTTAAAAAATTTTAGGGTGTTCTAAAGGATTCGAAGGGAGTTTCGTGAGATTCAAAAATTTTCAAGGAATTTCAAGGAATATCATTAGATTTTATGTAACTTCACGCGATTTTATAATATATTAATGAAATTAATTCTTAAAAAAAAATATTTTAACAATATTTTCAATATTCCCCTATCTTATATTTATAACAAAACTATTTGCAAATGAAAATCTTGAAACATTAATTTTTTGAGTCAATAATATTTAAGAACATTATTTATTGTTTTAATGAATTACAAAATCTTTATTTTTTTGAAAAAAAAATAAATTCCTCAATCGTTCATTTTAGTCATTAAAATAAATATTTTTCTGATCGAAATCCATTATCTTAACAGAAGAGATGTTGCTTTAGTTTTAGGAATTTAGCAATAATTTATTTAATTGATTTATTATTTCTCTGTGAGATAAGAAAGAAGAGAGGATAAGAGGCATAATAAATAAGCTAGTTGTGACAAAACTCAGATATCTGAAAAAAAATTTACTATTCTTCGGGCAAAAAAATGATATTATCAGTCATGCCTTACATAAGAAAAAACCTGCTTTCTGATAAAATAAGTTTAGAAATATCGTAAAATAATTATTTTATCAACGGATTTGTAATTAAAATATATTCTCACTGTAGATTTTTATCCCATGTTTCAAATTTTTAAAGTTAGTAAACAATCTTCAAATATAGTTAACTATACTTTAATATTGTTTACTTTTTTCGAAATTCCCTAAAAAAATAAACCATGATTTTTTTTAATTTAAGCTTTTTAAGAAACTGGAAAGAAGCTACAGTAAGAAAAAAATTGTTAACAAAAATATTTTTAAAAAAAATTCTTTCAATGATTTCAGTTATAAAAAAATTTTCTAAAAAATTGAAAACAGTAGAATTGTAGAGAATAATTTTCCTAAAAAAATCATTTATTAAAATTTAACTATTTTTTTTTTAATTTTCTAAGAAGCCATGGTAAGAAAAAATTCATTTAAAAGCAACTTTTTTAATAAATATTGTTTGTATGTTTTAAATTGTTTTTACTTGAACATAAATTTTTTGTATTTTTTTTAATCATCATCAATATTATTTTGAATTTTTAAACCATGAAAAACAGTATTTTTTTTACATTTTTTACAATTCGCATTAACCATTTATAAAAAAATTGTTTGTCTTTTTTAGTTGAAAATTTAATTATTTTGTTAGAAATTTCTTTTTTTGATTTAAAATTTAACTAAATTGTTGAAAATTAATATTTTTTTGGTAATAATACATTGTTTTAATTTGATAATTAATTTTGTAAGCTAAAAATTAGAGTATTTTATTTTTAGCTCAGAATTTATCTTTTTTTATTGATAATTCAAGTACTTTGTCAAAAAACGTATGACTTTGTTAAAAAATTAAGTTTTTTGGTTGATTTTTCTGTTTTTTTTTAGAAAATGAATATTCTTGCATAAAATTTTGTTTTTGTTGAATTGAAAATTAATGTTGTTATCTGAGAATTAAAATGTACCTTTTAGATATAAATTTAAATATTTAGTTCAAAATTAATTTTTTTTGTTGAAAATGTATCTCTTTTTGTGAAAAAATTAATGTTCTCAACTAAAAATTCATGTTTTTAATTAAAAATTTAACTAATTGGTTAAAAAGTTGTTTTTTCTGGTAAAAAATATAATTTTTAGTATTAAAAATGTAGCTATTCCAATTTTGATTTAAATTGTATATTTTTTAGATGAAAATTAAACTTTTTTTGTGCAAAGTTTATTCATTTTGTGCGAAACTGGTCTTTTCTGGAACAAGAATTATCTTCTTGGTAAAAAATTCACGTTTGAAAAATTGAACTATTTGTTTCAAGAATAATTTATTTTTTTGTGATAAATTCTTCTTTTTAGTAGATTCAACTATTTTCTTGAGAATTCGTCTTTTTCGAAAAAATTAATATTCTTTATTTAAAATTCATGATTTTGTTAAACACTCGTCTTGAGAGTTAAAAAAATACTTTTTCAACTTCAAAATGTAACTCTTCCATTTTTGTTTTAAAACATTTTTTTTCAAATAAAAATTTAAAAATTTGGTTGAGAGCTTATCCGTTTAAGGAGAAAATAAATTTTTGTGAACATTTATGATTTTGGTCGAAAATTTAAATATGTGGTTCAAAATTTCACTATTTCTTTAGATGTTTAATTACTTTGTTGCAAGTTCAACTATTTTTTTGGTCATTTGTTTTGTAAAAAATTCTTTTTTTTTTTAAATTCGTCTTATTTAATATAAAGTTAATATAAATCGCTAAAAATTTATGATTTCAATTGCAAATTCAACTATTTGGTAAAAAATTAATCTAATCAGTAGAAAATTCAACAATCATGTTGAAGTCACTTTGCTGGTTAAAAATTCAAGTGTTCTATAAAAAAAGGCCTTTTTGGGTTGAACATTTAAATATTTAGATGAAAAATTAATTTATTTTGCTGAAAATTCATCTTTTGCGGTTAAAAATTAATCTTTTTGGTTCAAAATCGATGTTTTTTGTTAAAAAATAATTTGGTTTATTGAAATTTAAACAATTTTGCTAAAAACCGAACAATTTTCTTAAACATAAAACAATTTTTTGTTTCGAATTAGTCTTTTTATTGTTAAATTAATCTATTTGCTGTAAAATTCATCTTTTTGGCTAAAAATCGATAATTTGGTTTAAAATTTTAACTAAAAAGTTGAAAAATAATTTTTTTGGTTGAAAATTAATTCTTTTAACTCAGAATTTTACCATTCTATTTTTGATTGTAAAATTATCTTTTTTTAGTTGAATATTTATCCCTTTGGTTGAAAACTTAACTGTTTTGGTAAAAGTTATTTTTTTTTGTGGTAAAAAAAATACTTTTTTTGAATCAAAATGTAACTCTTAAATTTATGGTATGAAATGGGTCATTTTTAAATAATAAGTTAACTATTTGGTTGAAAATTTGTGCTTTTAAGCATAAACTTAATCATCTTTGAAAAAAATTCACGATTTTGGTAAAAAATGTAAATATTGGGTTAAAAATTAAAATTTTTTTTAAAGTTCGATTATTATTTTTGAAAATCTATTATTTTGTTAAAAATTTGTTTGCTTGGGTGAAAAATTAATTTTTTAAATAAAAAATGTAGTTTTGAAAAGTTTTAAAAGTTTTTGTGAATTGAAAAAAAATTAAATTTTTTTTGATTATTCGAAAAATTTTCTAAAAAGCATGAAAACTATAAAAATTTTCGGAAATTTTGTAAATTGCTACAATTTTTTAAATTTTTTGTTTAAACTTTGAAAAATTCGTGAAATTAAAAAAATTTTTGAAATTTTTAGAAATTTAAATTTTTTTGGAAATTATACATTTTTTTGAAAAATTTGGGAAATTATGAAAATTCCGGTAAATTTTGAAAATATTTAAAGTTTTGAAAATTTTTGAATTTTTTAAAAGGTTTTGGATATTTTAAGAAAAAGTTTTAATTTCAAATATTTTTATGGACATTTTTTGAAATTTCTAGAAATTTTACAATTGTAACATTTTTTGAAATTTAATGATTTTAAAATTTTTGGAAACTGTACAATCTTTTAAAAAGTTTGAAAATTATAAAATTTTTTGTAAATTTTGGAAATATTTGAAAAGTATTGAAAATTTTTGAATATTTCGAAAGTTTTTGGAAATTTTGAATAAAATTTAAAATTTGAACATTTTTTAGAAATTTTTAAAATTTTCGTAAATTTTGGAAATTTTTTGAAATGTTGTAAACTTTATAAATTTTTTGAAATTTTGAACTTTTTCAAAGTTCAGAAATTTAAAAAAAATTTTTTTTAATTTTTAAAAATTATGATGACTTCCAAACTTTTTAAAAAAATTTTTGAACTTTCTAAAAAGTTCAAGATTTTAAAACATTTCTGAAATTTTTAACAATTAAAAAAATTTGTTAAATTTACAAAAAATTTAAATGAATTTCAAAATTTTCAAAACTTTTTAAATATTTCTAAAATTTATAAAAAAAATTAATAATTCCTAAGCTTTTTAAAAAATTGTGAAATTTACAAAAATTAAAAAAATTGAAAAATTGTACATTTTTTAGAAATTTTCAACAATTTTCAAATTTCTAGAAATATCCAAAAAATCGTAAATTTAAAAAAAAATTTAATGAAACATTTTTTTCAAAATTTGCAAGAACTTTTGAAAAAATTCAAAATTTTCAAAACTTTTCAAATATTTCCAAAATTTACATAACCTTCAAACTTTTCAAAAGATTGTGAAACTTCCGAAAATTTTAAAATTTAAAATTACAAAAGATGTTAAAATTGTAAAATTTCCAAAAATTTCCAAAATTTCTAACAAATTTCAAAATAAAATTTTTTTTCAAAATATTCAAAAACTTTCAAACAATTTAAAAATTTTCAAAACTTTTCGAAAATTCCTAAAATTTACAAAAACCTACACAATTTCTAAACTTTTCAAAAATTTGTTAAATTTTTGAGTTTTAAATTTTTTTCCAAAATTTCCAAAAACTTTCAAGAAATTCAAAAATTTTCAAAACTTCAAATATTTAAAAAATTTCTAATACATTTTTATGATTTCCAAACTTCTCAAAAAATTGTAAGTTCTTAAAAGTTCTGCAAATTAAAAAAATTATCAAAATTTACAAAATTTTTCAGCATTTCTAAAAAGTTTTCAAAAATATTAGCTATTTCCAAAATTAAACAAAAAATTTTAAACTTTCGAAAAATTTTACAATTTTCAAGATTTACAAAAACTTACAAAATACCCAAAAATTTTAATAATACCCAAACTTTCTAAATAAATTTTTCTACTTTCAAAAAAGTACAAAATTCTAAAAAATTTGTAAAATATTCAAGATTTACAAAATTTTCAAAATTTCTAAAAAGGTTCAAACTGAATTTTTTGAAGCATTTGGTAAAAGCATGTGCAATAGATCAGGCTGTTTAAATCAAAGACGTCGCTCATTGGCCTATCTTTTGAAAGGACTGAAATTCACTTTCTTCCCTATGGCAGAATGTAGATGACGTAACGGGAGAAAAATAAAGTAGTCTGCCATTGGCCACTTTCGATGCGCTGCACAGGCGCCGAAAGTCGAAGTTTCGGACGGGGCGTAGAGAAAAAATTATTTTTCTCTGTTTTGAAACTAAATTATTTTTATTTTCACTTTTAAAGTTGTTTTCGAGAAAACTATTTATAAACATATACTGCTATGGTAATTTTTATAATTTCAGTTACATTAGCTATAAAAAACTTAATTTAAAAGGATATAAATATTTTACACACAATTTTTACTGATTTTAATTTTTATTACATTCTGAATATATTAAACCTTGAGAATAAAGGATTCTACATGCCATGATGTTGAAGTTATAAATATTTTTTTTTACGTCGCTATATTCAATTATAGATGACTTGTTAAAAATAGTGATTCATGGAGAAAATCAGATAAGAAATAAAGGAATAAACCAACCTGTACTCTCGATAATGACTTCATGTTACGTCTTTGCTGTGAATCATAGCCGTGGACTTCAGTCAGTTCCTAACCGATTTTCGGTTCAAAAGCACGCGGCAAAGAAATTCTCTTGATTTCGCACCTGAATTTAGAAATTAACTTGAAATACAAGAAAATAAAAAATTTCAAGATGTCCTGAGAAGCATACTTTTAAATTTTTTACCTTTGCATATTCAGTGTATTAGATTTTTTTTAATATGGGTCCCATTTTTTTGATAAACACTATTCTGATCGTCTTTGTATTTGCTAAGGAGGAATCTTTTCGTTCCTTGAAAGGGTAAGTTGAAAAAAGTGATAAGAAGTCATAGTAAAAAAAAATCAATTGTAAAAAACATTGTTGAAATAAATTTTGCTTACATGTTTTATATATTTTTTTAATCAAAAAAATTGTTTAACGTTTTAAAAAAATCATCAATATTATTTATCTGTTTTGGTAGAATGACGTAAGAAATATTAAAAATAATAATAATAAATGAAACATAAGAAGTGAAAATAATAATATAATGATAAGTAAAAAAAAAGTAATTTCTTGGTTAAAAATTCATCTTTTTAGTTTAAAAATTCTACTTTCTAGTAGAAAATAAGTTTCTTTGGTTAAAAATTTAACTTTAGAAAATTGTCTTTTTGTAAACATTAACTTTGTTTACTCAAAAGTTTACTATTCCTTTTTTAGTAAATAATTCATATTTTTTGTTGAAAACTAATCTATTTTACTGAAAATTTAACTATTTGATCAAAAATGTTTTTTTTTTTTTAATTGAACAACTTTCTCCAAAGGGAAGACTGAAAAATTCGGCAAATTAAATTTCCGACAGTGTAAAATTACCAAATAATAAAATTCAGGGTCAATAAAATTACTGAATATTAAAGTTCCCGAACAGTTTACAACATTACTAAACTGGAAAATTCCTGAATTATAAAATATCCGAACTGGGAAATTCACAAATTTGAAAAAAAAATTATTTTCATAAATATATTTTATTAATTAAACAAACAATAATAAAATTTTATTTTTAAGCATTATTTACAATGCTTAAGGTTTCGAATATTATTATTTAAATAAAAAATAGCAATAATTACCAATAATATATTTCTGGGCTTCCAAATGTAAACAATACAGTTTTTTTATGAATATAGTTTATTAAATAAGAGTACAATAATGAAATATTATTTTTAAGAATTATTTTTTATGTTTAAAGTTTCAGCAATTATTATTTGAATTTAAAAGAGAAATAATTAAAAATAATATATTTCTGGGTAACGTTTTTTGTTGAGAAAAATTATTTCTTTAAAATAATATTTCATTTTTCTATTTTCAATTAATAAAATATATTGATAAATAATTTAATTGTTTAAATTCAGTCGCCAAGAAATATATTATTTTTAATTATTTCTATTTTAAATTTAAATAATAATTTTCGAAACTTTCAACATCAAAAATATTTCCTTATGGTATTTTCAATCAATAAAAAATATTTATGAAAAAATGATTTTGTTTTAAATCGGTCGCTCAGAAATATATTGTTTTCAAATATTGCTATTTAAAATTTAAATAATAATTTTTGAAACTTTGAAGGTTAAAAATATTTCTTTAAAATAATATTTAATTGGTGTATTTTCGATTGATAAAATATATTTATAAAAAAATTTAATTGCTTAAGAACAGTCATTTAAAAATATATATTTATTTCAAATATTGCTGTTTAAAATTTAAATAATAATTTTTGCAACTTTGAACATTAAAAATATTTCTTCAGAATAATATTTAATTATTATATTCTTAATTGATAAAATATGTTTATACAAATAATTTAATGGTTAAAATTCCTGAATTTTGCACTTCTGGAATTTTCTAGCTCGGGTATTTTATAATTCTGCGATTTTCTGTTTGTAATTTTATTATTCGGCAATTTTCCAATTCGGAAATTTTATTGTTTCGAGAATTTTATTTTTCGGGATTTTTAAGTCCTCCCTCTTAAAACGTAATCTTTTTGGTTAAAAAGTCAACTGTTCTACCTAAAAATGCGAAAATAAAAACAATAACTATTTTTATTTTTACTGTTATAGTTGTTTTGTCAGAATAACATTCATGACAAAATTCGCATTTTTTTATTTAAAAATTTATTCGTTGAATAGTAAATTAATGTGCTTTGTAGAAAATTAAACAATTCTACTGAAAAGTTATTTTTGTTTGAAAAAATTTGTATTTTTGGGTAGAAAATTCTACTATTTTCATAAAAATTAAATTCTTTGGTAAAAATGTAACTATATTGTTAAAAATTCTTTTTTTCTGTTATAAATTAATTTTATTTTTAGAAAATTTATCGATTCCATTTTAGTTAGAAATTTATATTTTCCAGTCGAAAATTCAACTACTTGTTTAAAAGTTAAACATCTTTGCTCAAAATTGAATTTTTTCGTGGATTAAAAAAAATTAAATTAAGATTGTTGCTGAAAATTCATCTTTTTGGTTAAAAACTAAATTCTTTTGTTAAAAATTCAATAACTTGATTGGATATTCATGTATTTAATTGAAAGTTTGTCTTTTTGGCAGAAGATAAATCTATTTGCTGAAAAATTTGTCTTTCATGGTAGAAAATTAATTTTGTTTGTTAAAAATTGATGTTTTTTGTTAAAAATTCAACTTTTTGGCTTAAAAATTTATTTTTTGTTGAAATGACCTTTTTTAAAAAGTACCCTTTTCAGTTGAGAATTCAGTAGTTTAGTCAAAAATAATTGTACTTTGTAGTCAATTCAAAAATTATATTAAAAAGTTTTTTGGCTTGGTGAAATTTCATATTTTTTTGTCAAAATTTTGACTTCTGGTAGGAAATATATTTCTTTGATTTACAATTTAAATATACTGTTAAAGATTCGTTTTTTTTTGTTCAAAAATAATTTTAGTAACGGAAAATGCAATTATTTTATTTTTATTTGTAAATTTATCTTCTTTAGTAGATAATTTAACTATTTGATTGAAAAATGAATTACTTTTTCAAAAAGTAATTTTTTGGCTAAATTTCATTTTCTATTTTATTTGTAGAAAATAAGGATTCTTTTTTGAAAATTCAATTAATTAATTAAAAATTCATTTTGTTAAATTTTTCTCTTTTTTGGTACAAAATTAATCTCCTTGCTAAAATTTGTTTATATTAAATTTTCAATAAATACCTTTTTCCATCTTTTTTATGCTCTATTAGAAAAATGCTAAAAATAATACACAAGCTTTTCAAAAATATTTCTCACATTTTATTTTATTCTTAAATTTTGGTTGAAAATTCGTTTGTTTTTTTTAATTAAAATTCCACTTTTTGATGAAAATAAATGTTCTTGATGAAAAATTTCACTTTTTGGTTAAAATTCGATTTAAATATTTAAAAATTAAAAAATTTTGTTAAAAAGTATCCTTTATGTCTAAAAAGTAAGCTTTTTTGAAATTTTTTTTTATTTCTAGTAGAAGATCATACTATTTTGTTGAAGACTGGTCTTTTTCGGTAAAAATTAATATTTTTTAAAAAAATTCATGATTTTGATTAAAATACAACTATTAAATAAAAAAATTAATTCAATTTGTCATAATTTTAACAATTTTTTTAAAGTCAATTTTTTGGTAAAAAATTTGAGTCTTTCGTTCAAAATTCGCCTTTTTGGGTCGAAAATTAAACTATTTTGATAGAAAATTGATTTATTTTGTTAAAAATTTCTCTTCCGGTAAAAATTATTATTCGTAGTTAAAAATTTATGATTTTGCTTAAAAAATTAACTACTTGATAAAAAATTATTGTAATTTTCAAGAAATTTAACAATTTTGTTAAACTTTTTTTTTTGGTTAGAAATTCAACTTTTCAGTTAAAAATTCGCCTTTTTGGTTTCAAAATGTAACTATTTTGGTAGAAAATTCATTTATTTTGTGTAAAATTTGACTTTTACGGCAGAAAATAATTCTTCTTAGTTCAAAATTCAAGTTTGAACATCAACTTGCTCTGTCAAATAATAAACAATTTTATTAAAATTTATTTGTTTCGGTTTAAAAGTCAACCGATTTAAAAAAAAATTCTTTTTTAACAGTGTGTGACAGATTGAACAATTTTCTTAAAAAGTAATTTTTGTGGCTGAAAATTCATATTTTCATTTAAAAATTCAACTATTTGGTTGAAAATTTATTTTGAAATTCAAAATTCAACTATTTGTTAAGAAATTAATTTTCTTTGTTGAAAAGTACCCTTTCTGCTAAAAAGTCAATAGTTTTGTAGAGAATTGTTCTTTTTAGTAAAAGATACAATTATTTTGTTGAAAATTCGACTTTTTTAAGTGAAAAATTAATGTGGTTCGTTAAAAAATCATAATTTTGAATCAAAATTAATCTTAGTGGCAAAAAAATAATTTAATTTTTAAAAACTTCAAAAATTTTGTTCAAAAGTAATTTTTTTTGTTAAAAATTCAACCCTTTAGTTAAAAATTTTTCTTTCTGAGTAAAAAATTCATCATTTCAGGTTAAAAAATATTCATTTTTATTGAAGAGTCTACTACTTTATTCTTAGTTTATAATTTATCTGTTCTGATCAAAAAAGTTTATTGTTAGATTAGCCATTTAATTACTCTGTTAAAAATTCAACAATTTTGTCAAAAAGTCACCTTTTGGTAAAAATTTTTATTTATTTCTTCATTAAAACGCAACTATTTGCTTGAAAATGAACTTTTTTATTCAAAATTCATATTTTTGTTTTAAAAATTCAGCTATTTTGTAGGAAATTTGTTTTTTCGACTTGAAAATTCAAAAATTTTGTTGAATTTTTTTTTCACTGTAACACATTCTTGTTAAACGATTTTCCTCATTTGTTAAAAAATAATTTTTTCAAAATTGAAAATACAAAACTTTGGTTGAAATTTATTTGTTTTAGTTGATGATTCAATAACTTTGTTGCAATCTCGTTTTTGTCTGTTTGAAAATTAATTTTTTATACTTGAAGTTTAAGTATTCAACAATTTTGTAAAAAAATAATCCTTTTGGATAAAAATTCCACTACTTGGTTAAAAATTAACTTTTTTGTCAAAAATTTATATTTTCGGATTTGTTTGGAAATTCGCTGCTTTCGCTTGAAAATTGAACTTTTTTTTTTAAAATACATTTCTTTCGTTGACAATTCATAATTTCAGTTAAGAATTCATGTTCTTATTTGAAAATTATTCATTTTGTTGAAAATGATTTATTTTCATAAAAATTAACTTTTTTTTATAAAAATCTAACTATTACATTTTTGTTTTGAAATTTATCTTTTTTAGTTTTTTGTTTAACTATTTGGCTAAAAATTTATGCATTTTAGTTGAAAATTTTACTATTTAGTTAAAAGCTTATGAATTATACTAACATTTTTTTTGAGAAAATCAATCTTTTTGTTTGAGAATTCAACTATTTGTTGATACTTTGTTACAAATTAGTTTGTTTCTTAAAGATTCATAATTCTACTTGAAAATTTACTTCATAGTACCCACATTAATGTTTACTTAAGAGAATTTATTCCACAATTTTCTTAAAAAATATAAAAGTAATTTTTTTTTTAGTTTTGCATAGTATTTCACTATATCAATTAACAAAATTAAAAAAAAAGATTAATCAGTAAAAATCCTTAGTATTGATTCACTTAGTTGAATTTTTTCTAGTTAAGTAAATATAATAATATTTTATAATATGAAATTTTTTGTCCGTATGCAGCTATAAGTCACTTTTATCAAACTTTAGAAGAAATATAATTATACAAAAATGTAAACAATTATAACCCACTAAGTAGAAAATTAATCTGTTGGTCATAAATTTTGAAAAAAAATTTAAATACCATTTTAGATATTATAAAAATTTCCCGGATTAAATTTATTGAATGATTTAAAAAAAGAAATAGGTACTAGAGATTAATAATGCAATATCGACAGCTCCACTGCAGGGCGCTATAATTTTGGTTCAGTCCGTACACAACTCTAGTTTCTTTCCGTATACAGCTCTACGTCACTTTAAGAGAACTTTTTAGAAGAAATATAATTATAAAGATTAAATAACAATTATTACCTAAAATGTGCTCAACTTATCTTTTGATGATATATTTTGAAAATAACATTTAAAGTGCCATTTGAGATATCACAAACCATGCCGGGATTTATTTTGTGAGCTAAGTGATTGAAAAAAGTGACAAGGTACTGAAGAATGATAATACAGTACGAACGGCTTCACTGTTGAGTACTTCAGTTCTGGCTCAGTCCGTATACAACTCTAGGTTTTTTTCCTATCCTTATACAGCTCTACGTCACTTTCAGCAAACTTTTTAGGAGAAATAAAATTATAAAAATAAAAAGAAAGGTATAACCCACAAAGTAGAAAATTGATCTGTTGATCATATATTTTAAAAATAAAATTTAAAGTGCTATTTTGAACATTATAAAAATTGCCTTAAGTTCATTTCTTAAATGATTTTGAGAAATCACTAGGTACTGAAGATTAATGATAAAATATCGATAGCTCCACTGCTGGGCGTTCTGGTTCTGTCCGTATACAACTCTAGGTTTTTTTCTATCCGTATACAGCTGTACGTCACTTCTAGCAAACTTTTCAGGAGAAATATAATTATAAACATTTAATAACAATTATTACCACAATTTGGGCAACTCATCTGTTGATATGTTTTGAAAATAGAAGCAATTTTAGACATGTATAAATATTGCCTGGATTCAATTTATTGAATAATTTTTAAAAATGAAAAGGTACTGGAGATTAATACTACAATATCGACGGCTTTACTGCTGTGCACTCTAGTTCTGGT
>JAUELO010000356.1:364194-374835 GCA_032357855.1 Amphibolips quercusostensackenii
GAATAAATATAAATATCTATCCAATGGTACCCAAATAATTATGGTTTAAAAAATTTGGAAAATTTTTTATATTTAAGACTCTGTTTGATAATAATATAATATATATATACCACGTATGCAAAAGCATACGTGTATTTACTAGTCGTATAATAAAATAATTTTTTGAAAGGTCCGTTTATGATAAAACCTGTCCGAGTAGATTTTTGTGAAGCTCTTGAAGTTTTTGCTAAATATGCAACTAATACTAAAAAATACTAGAAAATATGTTTTATAAAAAAACACCTTTTTCAGAAAATTTATAACTTTAACCTTGACGTTAAATTTACATGACTTTACTGATACACCCTTCATCAACATAGTATTAATTAATTAATCAACTGATCTTTATCAACCAACGCATGTTTGAGGATAGACTTTAATCGGTTTTACATTATATTACAAAGAGTCCATTTGAATAAAGATATAAATCTACTTATTTATTTCAAGTACGTAGAAAGTTTTCCATCCTTTAGTTAATTATTTGTTGTCTTTTTTTATTTCGGTATTTATTGTATCCTTGGGGGTATACTAAGGACTTACGAAAGAATGAGCCAACATTCCTGAATTTGTTTTTAATATTTTTGCAAACATACATTTTTGAAATATCGTAATTTAATTTCTAAGTTTGATACAAAAAAGGCTGAGATATGCGAAACGAGTTGATGAGTTAAAATTGTTCTTTTACAGTGTTAAATAGGACAAAAGACAGTAAATGCATTATAAGTTTTCTCTGAAACTCGTTATAGAGTTGGAAGTCCCACTTCACTTTTATGTGAGTTAACTTAATTGTTTATTTAAATAAAAAATAAAACATTAATGAATTTTAAATATAGGTCCGGCAGTTTGAGTGAGTCACGATTTTGTGTTAGCCTTTGGTGGTGCATATTAAGCATACACAAAGGAAGTAACAGGCATTTCTTTCATTATATTTACAAAAAGAATTTAAAAAAAACTTTTGAAACTTTTAAAGTGTTTGCTGAATATTCAGGCTGTACTTACAACTATTTTATGATAAATTTAGTTTTTAATAAATAAATAAACATTTTCTAAATTAATAAATTTACAATAAGTATAAACGAGATAATGAGTTGAGCACAATCAACCAATGTTTGACGATAATTGAGTAAATTGCAGTCATCACAGTACCTGTCGTTAAAAAATGTAAACTTTTTCCTAAAAAAAGGTAAAAATAGGTAAAAAAATTTAACAAATTAAAAAAATATATGACGTCTGACTATGATACAATGCGAAAAATTCCCACTCAAACATTTCCTATCAGGCGTATAGTATCGTGAAATAACAAATTATTTAATCTTTAACTTTCTTTATAAAATTGATTTGAAATAGCTTACTGAATATTGCAATTAGCTTCATAAAATAAACCGAAGCGTTAAGAATAAAAAACAATCGTGGTCAAAATAATTTTTATTAATGCATTGATTTGCATGTGTTTTTTTTTTTTTTTGGCAAAAGTCGAAATGTTCATTTAAATTTATTTCACAAAAGCTAATATTATTCCTCAAGAGGTTTTTTGGAATCAAATTCCTGAATTATTTGGTAAATATAATTTTATTTATAAAAAATACGTAAATTTATTGTTTAATACCTTTTTTTTAAATTAAACAATTTGCTGAACAACATTTAATAAAAACATGACAAATATAATTGTGGCGAAATTTTCAATTATTAGAATAAGCTGTTAGAAATGAAAAATATATAACTATATAATGACAAACAATCATAACATTAACTGCTTTTTAATTATTTACGTTTGTGTTTCTTTTTTTAAACTTGTTGCAATAATTGATAGCACTTTCTTTATTTTATAAATCAAGTTAACGATGAAGAAATTTTTAGGAGAAATAAGCCACTATCTTGTTCATTTTGAAATCTTCTTTAGAACTTTTTTTAACGATTTTTAAAGAAAAAAAGTAAGTATAAGACAAAGAAATTAAATAAAATACTTTGAAAATAAATGTTTTTCAGTAGTATTAAACATTAGCTTTGTGGAGTTAAAATATTTATAAAATTATATAAAAAAATTTTTCTAAAGTGATAAAATTCGCATCATTTCCGTTACTTTAAAAAAACAAATATTTCTCCATAAATTAAAAAAATTAGATAAAAAAAGGTGAACTATTTTTAAAATAAGTTAAATAAGTGACAAATTCCAAAATAGACATGTATATTTTTCATTTAACATAGCAACATTCTTCACAAATATTTTTCAATTTTTGATAAAAAATATATTTTTTTGCATATTTAAGTTTGAAAATCGTGCTATTTTTGGAATTTTTGAGATATTGAGGTTTTTCTTATTTTATATTATCCCGTTTTTCGAACTCTCTTAAAATCTAAAATAAGTGAAAAAAAATTGTAAAGTTCTTACAACTTTTTAAAAAATAAAAAAATTCATGACGCCATCTATTTTTCCTCAAATTTTTAGAAATAAGAGTTTTTAAAACTTTTTGAAAAACAAAAAAAATTCATTACCCCACCTATTTTTCCTTGAATTTTCAGAAATAAGAAGCCCTGGCTATAAATTTTTCATTTATTTTTTTTAATTTTTTGGTAGGAAAATATTATTTTTGTTTTTTTTTCTGAAATTTTGCCTTTTTTAAAAATCGAAACATCTTTACTATTTTTTATTCATTGTTTGGTTTTTATTAATTTCAAAAGTTAGAAAAAATTTGATAAATGGAATATACAAGATTTCTGAAATATGAAAAAATTCAAAAATGGCAAGCTTTTGAAAAAAAGATCCCTGAAAACCAAAAAACTACCGGTTAAAAAATGTATGGAAAGTTGATTATATTGTTACTTAAAATAAAAACAATTGAATTGTAAAATATTTTGTTTTGTTTCTTTTTTTATTTGGAATAAGTTTAACATTTTTTATTATTTGTTAAATTTGTTGTGGTTTCAGAAAAGTATAACAACTTGGCAAACAGGAAAAAAAAGAACCTCAAAATCTTAAATCCATAAAAAATTGCAAGCTTCTGAAAAGAATGTTTTTCTCCTGAAAAACATAAAAATATCATTAGAAAAATTTATTTTCAGTAGACCATATCAGAACCTCTTATTCTTAAAAAAATTCAGAAAACAAAATATACGGTTTTTGAAAAAATGTGTTTTTTTAAATTAGAATAAATCTACTAGTTTTCATAATTTTTTTGTTGTTTTAAAAGCGTAAAAACTTGCCAAACGGAAACCTATTATTTCTAAAAGAATTAAGAAAAAATTTTGGTTTCTTAAATACGTTTTTTTTCTATTTTCAAAAAATTGGGATAACTAAACTATTTTTATAATTTCTTTATTTTGTTGTATCTTCAAAAAATAAAAGTAAAATTCGAACAACTGGAAAAAGAAAAACCTTAAAATCTCAAAAATTTCAAGAAGGATAAGAATTTGAAAAAAAAATAAAACCTGATTTTCTTTGAAAAAAAACAAGAAAACTTTCAATAAATAATTTGTAGTTATTAGACCTATTACCTGTTATTTCTAAAAATTTCAGGAAAAAATGTAGGGTTATTGAGAATTTTGTTTCACCTTTTTTTAATCGAAAAATTAAAATAACTTTACCATTTCTTATGGTTTCAAATGGGTAAAAAAAATTTCAACTACAATAAAAAACACTTAAAATCTCAAAAATAACAAGAGGAAGGTTTTGAAAAAATTAAACAAATGTTTTTTTCTGAAAAATACAAAAATACCAAATGGAAATGAGACGGTTAGGAGACTTATATTAGTACTTATTATTCATAAAAATTTCCGGAAAAATATGCTTATTTGAAATTTTTTAAATATTTTTTTAATTGGAATAACTTTACTTTTTTGTATATAATTTATTTTTTTATTTTAAAAAAGTGCAAAAGACAAGATAAATTATTACAAGAAAAACTTGAACATTTCAAAAATTGTTTTAACGCAAATTTTGCAAAAAACTTATTTTACCCTTGACATTTTTAAATATTCTTTACAAATAATAAAATTTTGCTGTGTTATTACAAAAAAAAAACTTCCTTTTAAATTTTTAGATACAAAAACATATTTAACTGGCAAGCCAATCCTGAACATATCACCTGCTGATCTGCATGACTTGAAACGGATGCATAATTATATAAAATATCAGTAAGACAACATTATTAAATTTCTGCTCGAAAATATGCTACTGGAAAGAGTGAATAAAATAATTCATTACCTCTTAATGACTTTTCTCAATTAAAAAAAAAAAATATTATTTATAAGCTTCTTGGCTAATGATGGGTGTCCGTTTCTTAATAGCTGCTGCTATTGATAGTGAATGAATTTGGAACTGACCACAGCCTCAAACCTTCTTTCAAAAGGTAATTTTTCCAAAATTTTTGTATTCTTCTTTTATTTTTTATAAAATTACGTATCGAGGATGCTTTAGTAATCAATAGAATATTTTTTATTACTATTTAATGTTACTTATTATTTTCATATTGCTTCTTCAATCTTCCTGATAACTTATAGCAGTTTGAACTAATTTACTTATCTACATAAGGATTGTTGCGTTATTTCCCACGATAAGAGTTTGAGGATGTGACGAAATGAGAATAAGATAAAAATTCATATAACTGGCATGAACTGTTTTCATTTGCATGTATACATTTCAGTGTAAGATGATCAGTCGCTGCTTCTTACTTTCTGCCTTTGTGGCTTTGGTCTTTGCTGCTCAAGAATACCTGCGTCCCTTAAAAGGGTAAATTTTCAACATTTTTTAACAATTTTAAATGATAATATCTAATATTATATATTTGAGTAATTATTTTAGAACATTTATTTAAATTTAATTATTTCACACAGGATGCAAGGACTTATAATTACATGTGACAATGAGGAAAAACTGGGTCTCGTTCTTCAATACAAAGGAAATAAAAATTTTGATTTTTTGTCAATTTCTTATCTTCCATCTGAAAATGTTAAAGTTCTAGTCACAGCAAACGAAGTTCCTGACTTTAAAAGATTACTTGAATTACATGGAATTAAATACAGAATTTACATTAAGGACTTCCAAAAATTAGTTGAAGAAGAATCTAAGGCTCAAAAACTTGCTCGAAGAAGGACTCGTCGGAGTCTTAGATTAAATGAACTATACAGTTTCGATTATTTCCCACGACTTGACACTGTAAGTACAAATTTTCAAAAATTGATATCAAATCCATTTTTTGACTATTACATCCATGTAGGTCTAGATCTAACAAAATATCAGGTCTACAAATTATTTCGGTGCCTTTACTTTGATGTCTTGTAACTCTTGGTCAAATTTAAATTTTATCTTGTCTCAAGGTGGTTTTAAAGGCTGATCCTTATACTGCAAAACAAAATCTAATAGGTGGCAGTCCTGCAAACCTAGCCTAAAAAATCATTAGTAAATACAATAGCGTCCGAAAAGAAGCATTTAAAATACTGCGTTTTTTTGCATTTAAATTTAAACATCACTATTGTGAATGTGAATGCAAAAAAAATGCAGTGTCTTAAAAGTTCCTTGTCGGACACTACCTTTCTAGAAATAATCGTTTGAACACGATTTATTAAGATTGAGAGTGATAAAAAAGTTGAAACAGTTTAAATAGAGCTTGTTCTGTTCCATGCTAAGTTTAAAATTCGGTTCTATGCCAAGTTACCTACAACAGGTAATTACCATCAGTCGGTATTTACCATCAGACGGTAATGCAGATTCATCAACACCATGTGTTATTTACCGTAAGTCAGTAATGCAGATATGTCACAATCGGTCTGAATAACAACAGCTTAACTGTATCCATAATTATGTCCAACTTGTATGAAGGCTTTGTATACAAAAGCCTTGTAGTGAACAGTTAATGTAATTATAAAATTGCTGCTCATATGGAAGATAGTTTGGATCCGTCTACATCATTACATAACGTTCACGGAAGAATTGATCCTTCTTCTCCTGCACCAACAACGTTAGATTAACATTACTCAAACGTTACTTTAACGTCAAGCTAACGTTGGTGGATCAGAAGAAGGAGGAGGAGGAGAAGGAGGAGGACAAGGAGGAGAAAGAGGGGCAGAAGGAGAAGCAAAAGGAGAAGCAGGATCAGACGCAGAAGCAGAAGCAAAATCAGAAGCAGATAAAAAAGCTGAAGCAGAAGAAGAAGGGGAAGGTGGTGAAGGAAGAGTAGCAGGATGAGGATCGATCCTTCCGTTCACGTTATATGATGCCTTATACAGATCCCAACGATCTTGCATATGAGCAGCAATTTTATTTTTATATGCTTTCTATTTTTTACAAAGCCATAAGTGTCAAGCAATTATAATTATGATTATTGTTAATAATTGCTACAGTTAAGCTGTTGTCAATTCAGACTGACGTTGATAAATCTGCATAACCGATCGATGGTAAATACCTACTGATGGTAACAAATCTGCATTACCGACCGGTGGTTAATACTGACTAATGGTAATTGCCTAATGCAGGTAAATCAGCATGGAACAGAGCCTTTAACTTTGCGTGGGACAGAACCTGCTTGGTCGGTAAGTGGCGCAATACCGCCATAGCCCTACTTCCTACATTCTTTTGAGAGTAAAAAACCGTGTGCAAATGATTTCAACAGTATTAAAATTAATAATTTCTATTAAGCACTTTCTCAAATCTTTTAAAATTTCTGAAATCCTAAAACTCTTTGTTAATACCTTAAATTATATAAAAATTCGTTGAAGTCTTTCAAGACACACTAAAATATTTTTAATCATTAAAATTTTTTTTAGACACTTAGAAATTCCTCGACATTTTTAGAAATACAATAAAATCTTAAAAATTCTTAAAAATTCCTTAAAATTATCAAAATCTATAAAAAATTTCTTAAAATATTTTAAAATAGCCTTAGAGATTTCAAAAAAATTCAAGAAAATACAGAAAGAGGTAAAGACCTGAATTGAATTATAGATAACTTGTTATTGAAATTATTTTAAAAATCCTTGGAATCTTTTTAATTGTCCTTAAAACTTTAAAAGTTTCAACAAAATTGGGTGATACTTTTAAATATTTAAAACCCTTTAAAGCCTTTCAAAATCCCTGGAAAATTTTTAAATCTCTTTAAAATGCTTTGGTATATCTTCAAATTATATTAAAATCTGTTTGAAATACCTGGAAATCTTTTAAAATACCCTAAAATATTTTAAATAATTTAAAAATTCCTGAAACTTTAAAAATTCATTAGAATTTGAAAACTACCCAAAAATGTTTAAAATCCTTTGAAATCTTTGGCGATTTTTTTTAAATTTTGAAAATTTAAATTAAAATTATTCACTGAAAATTCCTCGGAATCTGTTTAAGTAACCTATAATCTTTAAAAATCCTTAAATTTTTGTAAACTTTTTAAAATTCTTTTAAATGTATTGGATTACATTTTGAATGAAAAAGCTCTTGAAAATTTTTTGAAATTTTCAATATACCCTAAAATCTTCATTATCGTTTGAAGTCACTATGAATTATCAAAATTTAATAACAATTTCCTAAGATATTTTAAATCCTTTAAAATCTGTGGAAATTTTTTAAATCACTTATGACTCAGCAACATTTTTTAAATACCTTAAAACTGTTTGTGAATTTTTAACAGAATAGTTTAATTATTAACTAGAAAAGATCAATTTTTCATCACATATATAAATTTTTAACCAACAATGGAATTTCTCAACAAAAAAAAAAGAATTTATTACAAAACAGTTAAATTTTTATCCAAAGAGGTTAATTTTTAACTTGAATAATGAATCTCGAAAAAAATTAATTTTCAACCAAATAGCTTAATATTTAACCCACAAGGGGATTTTTTAATTCGGAATAATTTTTTTTTAGTTAATGAGATACAATTTTAATATAAGAGATGAATTTTAAACAAAAAAAGAAATTAAAAAAATTTTTTTTTAACATTTTAACATGTAGCTGAATTATTGATCTGAATAAAAAAACTTAAGATGAAGAAGAATTTTCTACACAGAAAGAAAATGTTGGAACAAAAGAAATTAATTTTCAGGGAGGAAGATTAAATTATTTCTCAACCAACAAAGAAGTATTTTCAACGAGACAGTTAAATTTCCATCCATACAGACAAAGTATCAAATAAAATGATAAATCTTTTAAAAAAATTTTATTTGTAAAGTTCGAATTTCAAACAAGTAGTTAAATTTTTAATTCAGTATATATTTTTTGACCAAAAATATAAATATTTTACAGAAAAAGGTAAATTTTTGACTTGTAAATTTGTATTTTTAACTAAAATAATACGTCTTGAAAAAATGGATTTTTTGAAAAAAAGCAAATTTTTAAAGAAATAGTTTAATTTTTAACTAGAGGAGATAATTTTTTAATCTAAAATTTAAATTTTACCCAACAATGTATTAGTGACATGTTTAGTTAAAAAAATTATTTCTCAACCAAATAAGAAACGAATTTTCCACAAAATAGTGGAACTTTCATTTAAAGAGCAATTTTCCACTAAAATGATGAATCTTCAAAAGAATTTATTTTTTAGTAAATAGTTTAAATTTTAAACAAGTAGTTTTATTAATAATTAAAAATATAATTTTCTACCAAAAAAAACTTCCTACAAAAAAGTTGATATTTCGGCCCGCAAATGTAAATTTGCCACTAAAACAATAAATCTTGAAAACAAATTTTTTTTAAAAAGTAGTTTAACTCTAAGCCAAGTAGTTGATTTTTAAACCAAGAGGCAAATTTTCAACAAAATGGTTGAATTTTCTACTAAAATAATAAATAAAAAAATAAAGTTTCAACGAAAAAGTTTAATATTTAGCCTACCAGATGATTTCCTAATCAAAAAGGTTAATTTTTTAAATTATACTGTCAACGTTTTTAATAAAAGGGATGAATCTTCAAAAAAAAAAAAATAATAAATAATAGATAAATTTTCTGCTAAATGTTAAATTATTCAACTTATAAGGAATAAATATAAAAAAAGGAATTTTTAAGAAAACAAAAATAATATAATTAATTAATTTTTATCAATAAAAAAATGAAGTTCTGACAAAGAATTAACTTTTTTGGACCTTTAAACAAAATAAATGAATTTTCAACTAGAAAGAATCAATATAAAAAAAGTATTGATTTTGAACACAAATATTAATTTTTAACAAACAATAGAATAATTACATTTTCAATTAAAATCACTATTTCTTAACGAAAAAAAAGGATTTTCTTGAAAACATTTAAATTTTTATCCACAGAGATATATTCTTAACTAAAATAGTGAATCTTAGAAAAAATTAAATTTTAACAAAAGAGTTTAAAATTCGAACCACAAGATGATTTTTCAATTAAGAAGAATTATTTTCTAAGAATTATTCTGTTACATTTTGAATAAAAAAGATGAATCTTCAAAAAAAAGGTAAATCTTTTACCAAATATTAGATTTTCTAACTTATTGAGGATAAATAAAAAAAAAGAATTTTTGAAAAAAAAAACAATTTTCACCAAAAATTTCAATTTTTAACCAAGGTTTTTAATAATTTAATTAATTAATTAATTTTCAACTATACGAGAATTAAGATTAAACAAAGAATTCATATTTTAAACCTATAAATAAAATAAATGAATAATCGACTAGAAATAATCAATTCTTAGTAAAAAATATTAATTTTCAAGAGACTATGAAATAATTACATTTTTAATTAAAATGATAAATCTTATAGAAAAAAAATTTCAAAAAGAGTTTAATTTTCAACTGACAAGATCATTGGAATCACTTCAAATTATTAAAATAATTTAAAAATACCCTAATATTTCAAAACATTCACTTAAAAATTAGCTAATTTATTTAAACATCCGAACATCTTCCAATTTCTTCGAAATCCGTTCAAATTATTAAAATCAATTAAAAATTCCTCAAAATATTCTTAAATATCTAAAAATTTTAACATTTCCATCAAATCTTTAAAAATTTTTTAAAGCTCTTTGAAATGCTCTGAAATACGTTTTTAATGAAAGCTAATAAAAATGAATTCCAATTATTTCAAAACTATTCATAAAAGTTTTTACTACAATAAATTATCAAAAACCCTATAATAAAGAATGAAAATTTTGCTTTTTTCACTGGTATAAAGATCAACAAATTCTCATTTACCTCCTTTTGTAACATATACTGTTTACAATTTGTATTATTTCAAGAAAGAAAATAACTGCCTTTAAATAATTCCCGCCAGACGAAAGTTCTGCCACCATCTTAAGGCGGGAAAAATTTAAATTTAACCAAGAGTTACAAGAAATCAAAGTAAATCTACTGAAATAATTTATAGATCTGATAATAATTGACGTAAAACACACTTTAAAGCATCTTTTTAGTGAAAAAATGAATTATTTCTTTTCAGATAAACAAATATATGATAGAAATTTCTAAAAAATTTGAAGACGTAACATTGTTCAGCATTGGTTCCTCTTTCGAAGGTAGTCAAATGTACGGTGTGAAAATTTCAAGTGGTGAAAACAAGACAAAACCGGCTATTTTAATTGATGCTGGAATCCATGCTCGCGAGTGGGTTGCGCCCACTACAGCACTTTATGCAATTTCCAGACTCATAAAAAAGAAAAGCAAATCT
>JAUELO010000356.1:398452-416784 GCA_032357855.1 Amphibolips quercusostensackenii
AAAGACATTAAATTTAGCTTAATTCAACCTGCCGCACAGTTTCATCTTCTTTTTTCCTTCGCCCTTTCCCAGTTCCTTTTTTCCTTTTTCCCTTTCCTCTTCCCCCTTTCCCCTTTGTTCCTTTGTCCCTTTCCCCTTTACCCTTTCCCAGTTCCTTTTTTCTCTTTGCACTTTTCCCTATCTCCCCCTGTCACCTTTCCCAGTTCCTTTTTTCCCTTTCTCCTATCCCCTTTACCCCTTACCCTTTACCATTTTGCAGTTCCTCCTTACACTTTACCTTCTTCTTCCCTTTCTCTTTCTCTTTACCCTTCCTCTTCCCGTTATCCTTTTATATTTCCCCTGTCCTCTTTCTCCCTTTCCCTTCCACTTCCAATTTTTTCTTTCCCTTTTATATTTCCCTTTTTGTCTTCTCCTTTTCCTTTTACTTTCCCGCTTCTCTCCTTTCTTTTCCATTCCCGATTTTTCTCGTTTCCTCTTTCCCTTCCCCCTTTCTGATTTTTCTCTTTCTACTTCTCTATCACACCTTTTCCGTTTGCGTTCCGTTTTACTTTTTTTACTGTCCTTTTCTGTCTCTTACCTTTCTCTTTTCCCATTTCTATTCTCCTTTTCATTTACTGAAATGGAGAAGAGAACAGAGAAAACGGAAAAGGGTTAAAGCAAAAGGGGAACAAAAGGGAGAAAAAGGGAACAGTAAAAGAGAGACAGAAATATTTTTTGATTTAGTTTAAAACTTTAACAAATTAAAAAAATTTGTAGTTGCATCTTTTGCAAATTGTAAAAATTTTAATTTCAAATCTTTACCATTTCAGACTTTTTAATTCTGACAATTCGCAACTAAAAAATGTTGCAAATTTCAAATATTACAACAAAATATTATGTAATTTTGATGATTGCAATTTAAATTTTCGTTAATTTGGGTGATATGAAATTAAAAACTCTGGACTTTTTATTTTCGAAATCATCACAAATGAAGAACTTGAATTTATACATCTTTAAAATTAAAGAATTTTATAGCATGAATCATTTAAGTTGAAGAATATTCCCTTTTCCCCTTTCGATTTGCTTTTCATTTTTCTCTTTACTCCGTTCCTACTTCCCCAATTCCCTTCATTTTCGCCTTCCCCTTTCCCTTTCTCTATCTCCTTTTAATTTTCCTTCTCGCCTTTCCATTTTTATTTCCCACTTTCGCTTCCTCACTTTCCCTTTTCCTTTCTGCTTTCCACTTTATAATTTTCTTTTCCCCTTTCTACTTTGCCTTTTTTGCCTTCCCTTTTCTCATTAACAAATCCCTATTAGAAAATTTAAACAATTTTTAATGGCATGTCTTCAGAATTGTTTAACTTTAAAATTTACATCTGTATAATTCCACACTTTTTGATTTTAAAAATTTGCATTTAAAAATGCATGTTTAAAATTTTAAAATTAAAGATTTCTAAATCTTGATGATATACATTTGAAATTTCATTAATTTGTAAGATTTAGAGTTGAAAACTCTCGACTTTAAATCTTTAAAATGACCACAAATTAAGAAAATTTCAATTATAAATCATTAAAATTAAAGAGTTTTGCTTTCCTTTTTCTGTTTTCCTTTTCTTCCTAGTTTCTCCTTTCTTTATCTTCTTTCCAGTATAATTTCCTCTTTCTACTGCACCCCTTTCCACTTTCCCCTTTCTAATTTACCTCCTTCTTTCCACTTTCTTTCTTTCTTTTTCCCTTTCCCCATTCCATGTTCCCATTCCCCTTTTTACTCACCCTTTTCCCCTTTTCTGTTCCCCTTTTATTCTGTTAGAATGTGAAAGCATAAAAGAAAAAAGAAAAAGGAGATAGAGAAAAAGTAGAAAGTAAGAGTGACAGATAGATTTTATAATTGAATTCAACAATTCAAGAAATATCAACAATGTTAAATTGCATCTTTTGAAAATTGTAGACCTTTTAAATTTCAATCTTAACAATTACTGACTTTTTCTTTCTGACAATACGCGATTAGAAATTTCCTTACTTTTGAATTTTACAATAAAAATATTGTAATTTTTATAATTTACAACTGAATTTTTCTTAATCTGAAAGATTTCGTTTCAAAAACTCTTAACTGTTGATCTTCAAAATGACCACAAATTAAGAATTTGTATTTATACATCTTGAAAATTAGGGAATTTTAAGTTATAAATCATGAAAATTAAAGAGTTTTGCTTTTCTCTTTCCGTTTCTCTTTTTCTCCTAGTTTCCCTTTTCTTTATCTTCTTTCCAGTATAATTTCCTCTTTCTCCTGCACCCCTTTCCACTTTCCCCTTGCTAATTTACTTTTCCCTTTCCACTTTCTTTCAAATCTTTTTCTCTTTTAAAAATTCTCGTTTTTATTGTTTTAATTCCTCTTTATCCGTTCCACGTTCTCTTTCCCCCTTCTTACTTTTTCTCTTCTCCTTTTATATTCCCCTTTTATTTTGTAAGAAAGTAAAAGCATAGAAGGAAAAAGGGTAAGAAAAAAGGAAAAAGTAGTAAGTTAGAGTAAGAAATGGATTTTATAATTTAATATAACAATTCAACAAATATCAACAATGTTAAATTGCATCTCTTTAAAACTGTAGACCTTTCAAATTTAAATTTTTACAATTCCACACTTTTTCTTTCTGATAATATGCAATTAAAAATTGCCCGCCTTTTGAATTTAACAAAAAAAATTTTGTAATTTTAATGATTTACAATTAAGCTTTTATTAATCTGAAGGATTTTGTTTTAAAAACTTTTAAATTTTGATCTCTAAAATCACCAAGAATTAAGTGTTTGTATTTATACATATTTAAAATTGAAGAATTTTAAGCCTAAAATCGTTAAAATAAAAGAATTTTTAACTTAGAGTCGGTAAAATTAAAAAGTTTTGAATTGTGAAAAAATTCTTTTTCCCTCTTCTCTTTCGCTTTCTCCCTCTCCCATTCCTCTCTTTTCCCTTTCTACTTCACCTATTCCCCTTTTTATGTTTCCTTTTCCCTTTTCGCTTTAATTTTTTCCTTTCCCTTTTTTGCTTTCCTTCTTGCTATTTTATATTCTTCTTTTCTTTCGTGTGAAAGGGAATAGGGATAACGAAAAAGGGAAAAGGGAATCAAGAAAGAAAAAGGAAAACGTAAGAGAAAGACTGAGAGATTTCTTAATCTAATTCAACAAATTAACAAATGTTATCAATATTCAGCTGCATTTTTTCAAAATTTTTTAACTTTTACATTTAAATTTTTACAATTCCACATTTTTTAGTTTTAAAAATTTGCATTTGAAGAAGCAAGTTCAAAATTAAAAAATTGAAAATTCCTTCATTTTGATGATATTCTAAAATTTCATCAATTTTAAAGATTTAGAATGAAAAAATCTTGACTTTTAATCTTCAAAATGATCACAAATCGAAAATTTGTATTTATACATATTCAAAATTAAAGAATTTTAAACTATAAATCATCAAAATTAAAGAGTTTTTCTTTTCCCCATTTCCTCGTACCGTTTCCCTCTCTTTTTCCTCTTCTCCTCATTTCCCAGTTTCCCCTTTCCTTATCTCCTTCTCTGTTTGATTTCCTCTTTCTCCTTTATTTCTTTCAACTTTCCCCTTTCTAATTTACCCTTCCCTTTCCACTTTCCTTCTCCCCCTCCCCCTTTCCCTTTTACAATTTCCTGTTTTCACTTTCCTATTTACCCTTTCCACGTCCTCCTTCTCCCTTTCCAGTTTTTCTTTTTTCCTGTTCTATTCCTTCTCTATTATGTTAGAAAGGGAAAGCGTAAAAAAATGAAAAGCGAAAGGAGAAAGGAGAAAGAAGAAAAGGAAAAATTAAAAGTGTCAAATACATTTTTTAATCCAATTTAACAATTCAACAAATATCAACAATGTTCAAATGCATCTCTTTAAAATTGTAGACGTTCTAAATTTAAATTTTAATTATTGCAGACTTTTTATTTCTGACAATGTGCTTAAAAAAATTTTCCAAGTTTTGAATTTCACAGTAAAAGTTTCGTTATTTGGATGATTCACATAAAAAATTTCATCAATCTGAAAGATTTAGAATGATTAAACTCTTGACTTTGGATCTTTTAAATCACGAAAAATTAAGCATTTTTATTTACACATCTATAAAATTAAAAAATTTTAAACTTTGGATAGTTAAAATTCTGGAATTTTAAACTTTATATCGGTAAGATTCAAATCTTTTTCATTGGGAACGAATCTGTTTGCGCTTTCTTTTTTCCCTTTCCACCTTTTTACTTTCTCTTTCATCTCTTTCCCCTTTTTACTTTCCCTATTTCCCTTTTCACGTTTTCCTTTCCCTTCATTCTTTCATTTTTTTCTTTCTACCTTAACTTTTTTCCATTTTTACTTTTCCCCTTTTCCACTTTTCTTTTATCTCTTTCCTCTCTCCATTTTTCTCTTTCCGAGTTGCCTTTCCCTTTTTCAACGTTCCACTTTTCCCTTTCTCTTTTCCTTTCTTCCTTTTCAGTCATTCTTTTTCCCTTTGCTTTAACTAAAAAGGGGAAAGGGAAAAAGGGTAAAGGAAAGGGAAAAAGTGAAAAGGGGAAAACGGGAAAAGGAGAAGGGGAAAAAGGAACAGACGAATGGGTAAAGAGAAAAGTAGAAGAGAGGCAGACAGATTTTTTAATCCATATTTACAATTTAACAAATTTCAACAATTTTCAATTGCATCTCTTCAAAACTGTGGAACTCTCAAATTCAAATCCTCACAACTCCAGACTTTTTATATTTGACAATTCGCAATTAAAAATTTTGCAAGTTTTAAATTTTAGAATAAAAAATTCAGTAATTTTAATGATTGAAATTGAAAATTTTATCATTTTGGAAAATTTATAAATAAAAACATTTGACTTTTGATCTTTACAATAATTACAAATTAAGAATTTGTATTTAAACCTCTTCAAAATTGAAGAATTTTAAATTATAAATCATTGAAATTAAAGAGATTTCCTTTCCTCTTTCTGTCTTCCTTTCTTTATTCTAGTTTCCTCTTTCCTTCTCTCCTTTCCGTTCAACTTACCCATTCTCCTTTACCCTATTCCCCTTTTCCCTTTCTAATTTACCTTTTTCTTTTCCCCTTTCCACTTTCCTTCTTCCACTTTTTCTTTCTCTGTTCCAAATTTCCGTTTTCACTTTTCTATTTCCCGTTTACCGTTTCCGCGTTCTCTCTCCCCTTCGACTTTCTTATTTTTCCTTTTCTATTCCCATTTTCCGTTGTTCAAAAGAAAAAGTGTAAAAGGGAAAAATGAAATGGGGAGGGAAAAGGGAAAAAGTTTAAAGTAAAAGTGATATGCAGATTTTATAATCCAATTTAACAATGTGCAATTAAAAATTTTCCAACTTTTAAATTTTACAACAAAAGTTTTGTATTTTTGATGGTTTAAATATAGAGTTTTAATAATCTGAAAGATTCAAAATTGAAAACTCTCAACTTTTGATCTCTAAAATCACAAAAAAAAATTCTTTGTATTTATACATATTTAAATTTGAAAGATTTCAAACTATACAGCATTAAAATTAAAAAAACTTTAAACTCTAAATCGGTTAAATTAAAAAATTGTTGAATGTAAAAAAATCCCTTTTCTCTTTTCCTTCCCCCCTTTTCACTTCTCCTTTTATCTCTTTTCATTTTTTACTTTCCCTCTTCCCTTTTATCTTTCATTTTTTTCATTCCACTTTCCCTTCTTTCATTTTACTTTTTTCCCTTTCCACTTCCTCTTTCATCCCTTTCCTCCTTTCCTTCTCTCCTTCCCGTTTAATTTACCCATTCTCCTTCACCCCATTCCACTTTCCCCTTTCTTATTTACCCTTTCCCCTTCCCCTTTCCACTTTCCTTCTTTCACTTTTCCTTTCACTTTTCTAAATTCCCGTTTTCACTTTTTCATTTCCCGTTCACCCTTTCCGCGTTATCTTTTTCCTTTCGACTTTCTGATTTCTACTATTCTATTCCCCTTTTCCGTTGTTTAAAAGAAAAAGTGTAAAAGGGGAAAATGAAATGGAGATGGAAAAGGGGGAGAAGGGAAATGAGAAGTGATAAACAGATTTTATGATCCAATTCAACAATATGCAATTCAAAATTTTCCAACTTTTGAATTTTACAATAAAAATTTTGTGATTATGATGGTTTAAATTTAAAATTTAAATAATCTGGAAGATTTAAAATTAAAAACTTTTAACTTTTAATCTCTAAAATCACGAAAAAATTAATTCTTTGTATTTATACATCTTTAAATTTAAACAAATTTAAACTTCAAAGCATTGAAATTAAAAAACTGTAAACTCTTAATTGGTTAAATTAAAAAAGTGTTTAATGTAAATTAATCCCTTTTCCCTTTTCTCTTTTCCCTTTTCTCTTTTCCCTTCCCCCTTTTCACTTCATCTTTCATCTCTTTCTATTTTCTACTTTCCCTTTTGCCTTTTCTCATTCATTTTTTTCTTTTCACATTCCCTTTTTTCATTTCTTCTTTTTTCCTTTTCCACTTCCTTTTTCATCTCTTACCCCTTTCCGTTTTACTCTTTCTGCTTTGCCTTTCGCTTTTTCAACGTTTTCCTTTTCCTTTTTTCTTTTCCTTTCTTCCTTTACACTTACCCTTTTTTTTCTTTCCCCTTTACTTTTACTGAAAAGAGAAAAGGGGAGAAAGGTAAAGGGGAATAAGAAGAAAAGGGAAAGAGAAAAGGACAAGAAAAGGAAAAAGAAAAAAAGAGGAAAAGGGAAAAAGATAAAAGTAAGGAAGAGACAGGTAGATTTTTTGATCCGACTTGACAGTTTAACAAATCTCAACAATTTTCAAATGCATTTCTTTAAAACTATGGAACTTTCAAATTCAAATTCTTGCGATTCCAGACTTTTTAATTCTGACAATTCGCAATAAAAAATTTTTCAAGTTTTGAATTTTAAAATTAAAAATTCTGTAATTTTGAAGACTTACATCTAGAATTTTATCATTTTGAAAAATTTAAAAATAAAAAATCTTTACTTTTGATCTTCACAATAATCAAAAATTAAGAATTTGTATGTATACATCTTTAAGATTGGAGAACTTTACACTATAAATCGTCAAAATTAATGAATTTTCAATTGTAAAAAAATCGCAAAGTTTTATAATTTTGATTGAATATTTTTGAAATTAGATAGTTGTAAATTGTAACTCTTCACAAGAGTAGAACTTTGAATTTTACGTTTTCCACTATTAGCTCCCCCTTATCCCTCTTCCAAAACCCTTTCCCACTTTCCTTTTCTCCTTTTCTCTTTTCTTCTTTTCCCCTTTCTACTGTCCACTTCTCCTTTCACTATTTCTACATTTCTTTTTACGTATTTCTTTTTTTCCTTCTTTAATATCCTTTTTCGTCTTTCTATTTTTGCCTCTTTACTTCTACGTCCCCTTTTTCCTTTTCCGCTTTTCTTTTTCTCCTTTTTTTCTACTTTTCCCTTTTCACTTCTAGCTTTCCTGTCTACTTTTCTTTGTTCACTCGCCTTTTTTTCCTTTCCTCTTTCCACTTTCCCTTTTTCCCTTTTCTATTCCTCTACTTTTTTTATTAAAAGGGAAAAGGGAATGAAGAAAGAGTAAAAGAAAAAAAAAGAAAGAGAGAGGCGGAGAGATTATTTTAAACAATTGATTAATTTTAATTCTTCACATTCGGAGTTTCTTTAATTTTGGAAATTCAAAATTAAGTTGAATTTGATTTCAAGATTCTAAAATTTATCATTGTTCAGAATTCAGAGTTAAATCATCCAAATAAATAATTTTAAATTGTAAATTTTAAAAATTAGGGGTTTTTAAATTATAAACACTTCAAAATTCGACAGTATTTAATTTTGCCAATTTACAAGAAGAAATTCTGTAATTTTTATAATTTGCGTTTAAAATATCTTTAATTTAAAATATTCAGAAGATGACTTATTTATTTTTGATTTCCAACATCGTAAGAATAATCAAAATTCAAGAATTTCTAATAATCCTTTATTAAAATTAAACGATTTTTATTTTTTAATCTTCAGATTTAAAGATATTTTAATTTTGAATCGTTAGAATTAAAATATATTCCATTTTAAATTTTCAAAAATGTTCAGTTTTTAATTTTAAAAAATTTACACGTTGAAATTCTACAATTTTAATGGTTTATAATTAAAATGATTTTCAATTTAGGAGATTTGAAATTAAGAACTTAACTTTCCATTTCCAAAATAATGAATTTGAAGAAATTTCTATTTATACAACTTTATAATTAAAAACTTTTTGATTTCAAATCTTTAAAACTAAGGAATCTTAAATTAACAATCTTTAAAATTCAACAATTTTCAAATACATATAAATCGTGAAAAAATGAAGTTTTTAATTTTGCCAATTGACGATTAAAATGTCAGTGATTTAATGATTTTATACAAAATATCTTTGATTTGGAATATTGAGGATTGAAAACTTGACTTATGCTGTTTAAAATTATCGAAATTTAAGAATTTCTGTATAAAAATATTATTAGTTTAAATTTCAAAAATTAAAAATGTTTTATTGTCAATCTTTAAAATTCACTAATTTTTCATTAAAACTCTTTAGAATTCAACCGTTTTTAATTTTGACAATTCGAAAGTAAAACTTCTGTAATTTTTCTGGTTTACAGTGAAAAGTTTTTCAATTTAGGAGATTGAGGATTAAAAACTTGACTTGCATTTTAAACTTTAATTCGGTAAAATGAAAAAAAATTGTAATTGTGAAAAATCCCTTTTTCCTTTCCTCTTTCTCTTTCATCTTTTTTCCCTTTCTACTTTTCCTACTTCCCTTTTAACGTTTCTCTTGCCATTTTCTCCTTAATTATTTCCTTTCGACTTTTCTTTTATCCATTTCTAATTTTCCCCTTTTCTACTTCTGCTTTCATCTCTTTTCCTTCTTAATTTTTTTCTTCCTATTGCCTTTCCCTCTTCCAACGTCCCCCCTTTCCCTTTCTTTTTCCCCTTTTTGCTTTACACTCACCCTTTCTCTTTTCCTTTTACTGAAAAGGGAAAAGGGCAAAAACGGCAAATAGGGAAATAGAAGAGGAAGAAGGGGCAAAGAAAAAAGGTGAAAAGAAAATAGGAAAAGAGGTAAAGGGAAAAAAAAAGTAAATATAACAGGAAAAAAGGAAAAGAGGATAAAAAGGAAAAAAGAGGCAGACAGATTTTTTGACTGAACTTAACGATTTCTATTTATAAATCTTGAAATTTAAATAAGTTTTGATTTTGTATCTTTAAAAGTAAAAATTTTATATTTTAAATCTTTATAATTCAACAATTCACTATTGAAAAGCTACACAATGAAACCGTTTTCAATTTTGACAATTCAAAAGTGAATATTCTGTAATTTTGATATTTTACAAGAAAAAGTTTTTTAATTTTGAAGATCAAGGATTGAAAATTTGACTTTTAATTTGCAAAAATATTAAAATTTCAATCTCAACTCTTAAAAATTATAGAATTTTGAATTGTTAATGTATAAAATTAAAAAGTTTTTTATTTCGACAATTATCAATCAAAAATTATGCAAATTTCAAGTTTTGTAATTAAAAATTCTGTGATTTTGATGATTTTATTTAATATTTCTATGACTTAGAAGATTTAGAATTGGAAAGTTGTCTTTTAATCCTAAAAGTCATCTGAATTTAAAAGTTTTTATTTATAGATTTTTTAAATTAGAAAGTCATATTTTTAACCAAAAAAAATCAAATATTTTCAATGAAAAAATAAAAATTTATACAAAGCAGTTTCTGCAAAAATTGAAATAATTTTCTATTTTGCAAAGTTATTTTAAAGAAAATATCTTGAAAAACTATTTGTAAGAGAATATTTTAAAATATTTTTCAAAAACTGTCAAATTATATTATGAAAGATTTTGAGACGATTGTTTTAGTTTTGTAGAATTTTAAGAAACTTGTAGAAAAAATTGGAATAAGCTTGACAGATTATAAAAAAACAGATAGTTCTAAATTGATTAAAAAATTATTTAAAATTACACAAAGGTTAACAAAAATAATCAAAAAGTGTTCATTTTTGATAATTTAAAAAAAATGTAAAAAGCAATGAAAAATTTTTAAATTTTTTAAGAGTATTAAACTTTTGAGTGATTTTTCCACTTGCATTTCGTAAGATTTTTAAAAATATCGCAAAAGTATCTGGAATATTTCAATAATTTAAAGATTTGATAATTAAATAATTTAATAAAGTAATAATTCAATAAATTATGGCAACGAATCTTTTAAAAATTTTAAATAGAATAAAAAACATGTTATGTCGACAATAAAAAATCAAACTATCGCACTAATTAATTTGTTATTAAAATTAATTTATATAAACTAAGGGCTTGAAAAAATTGGTAAAATAAGTACTCATTTCTGGTAATTATTTTTTTAATTAATTATATTATGAAGAATAATTGAAACCATTTTATAAATTTTATATTTTAGCCTCCAGAAGCTCAAATTATAATTTTTACACCTACTGTAATTAATATAAATAGCTAAAAATGTTTTATGTTGATCTAATATAATTTTTTACCTATTTAATTCAAAATCGTATATCATTGTAAATTTTCGATTTTTACCCAAAATAAATAGAAAAACATTAAATATAACATCAAATTTAAAAAAATTAACATATTACATTTTTTATCATTCTCACAATTTTAGATTGTATTTTAATTTTTTTGCACTTTATAAAAAAATTCATATAAAAATATAAGCACGTATATACAAATCGCAAAATTATACGTAATATTGTACTATCATTTAGCAAGTAAATTATTATAATTTTTATTCTCATGGTCATGGGACATACGTGACCAGAATACCTAAAAATGCTTGACTCAGGACTCAAATTAATTTTGCGTTCGTAGGGTCGACCGTGATAATAAAAATTCATCCTTTTCATGAAGCGTAGGTAACATCTGTGTAGGACTTAAAAATGCTACGTACGTTGTTTATGTTTTTTGTTTTTTATTTTTTTTTTTCTGGAAAACTCAATCTCGGTACTTCCGCTGGTAGAAAAAAATGAATTACTCAGTGTCGGCTTGCACATAAATCCTTTGATAAAATATAAATATTTATGAGCAGGTTTCATTACTTTTCATAAGAAAGAAAGTCGAGGGAGCTAAACCAGTGTCCCCAGTTAAGATTCAATCAATAGTCAATATCTGGGAGAAAATCGTGAAAAAGAAACTCCGACGAGAAAATTGAGACATAAATCAAAGTATAAAAATTAATAAAATGTGAAAAAAGTTAATGTTGTAATTTTTAAAAACATTTTAAAGATTCCTTAAAAAAACAATAGAAAACCCAGCGTCGCGTCGCACCGTAGTCAAAAATGCCCAAAAGCTGGCTATAATTCATTAATATCATGATTTTGCAATAGATTTTCTTATTTGGGGGTTTTCCTGGTCGCTGATTATAAATCTGATATGGGTTTTTGAAAGAGAAAATGTCGGGGGATTCTCACGAATTTTGATTTTTAAATGAAAAAAAGGATCACTTGGAGGTTTCCGGGGTCGCGGTTGCGGGTTACGGTATTACTAACGTGTACTGCACAATCAGCGTTTCAGAGCGCATCTGTACATTATATCTGAAATTAGGTCTCAAGGCCAAAGACGCAACCATCAGCAGCTAATTTTTAGATATGTTGCACGTAAATGTGTAGTTGTTCATTAGAAATTAAGAACAGGGCCCGATATAACAAGATTTTGTTATAAACTCTATTTTTATCAACGTGAATTAATATAACAATTCAAAAACCGCAGTCTGTTGTTGATTAATTTTTAACCTTTGCCTTTGTGATATCTAATAATGTTTCACTATTTTCTCAAGTACTGAAATTCACGAGAACTATCCATGTTTCATTAGAATTTATCACTGCATTAAAAAACAATACACTTTTGAAAAACATTTTTTTAGACGCAATGCTAGGGGTATCACTACACTTATTGAATCTTTAAATGTGTCTCAAAAAAAATTTTTTTTCGTATTATGGCAAGCTTTATAGGATTTTTAAATACTGTAGCTCGCGAAAAATACCTTCAAAAATTATAAATTAATGAGTTTATGTAGTTTTTTTAAAACTATTTACAATAGACAATCATGCCTTTTGTCCGAAAATGAGCCTTAACTAAGGAGATTTATAATAAATATTACTTCAGATTCTATTTGGAAAAATTCTAGTGCAAAAATAGTTTTCTTGCTTTTTTTTAAATTCTTTTTTTTTAGTCCTTCCTAGTCTTTGAAAATAATCGTTTAAGTACAAAAATACCCTTAACGTTAAGAATTAACTTAATAATTTAAAACCTTTCTAGACTTGAGCGCTAACCAGCAAAGTGAAAATGAACCCTTGCCAGTTCTTCGTGGCCTTGAACACTAATCACTAATTTCAAAAATACACCTTTTCAGTCATTCCCATCGCTAACATTACATTTTTTTTTAAATTTCTACTTTCATTTCTAAAAATTTTATTTATTAAAAACTTTTAAATTCATGTACTCAATTTACAACATTAGACACATTGAAAAAATCATGTAATTTGAATAGGGGGATTTAAAATATATTTCATGTTTCATTGTACAACTTATATTCAATATTCATTTATATAACCTAAAATTATATAATTAATTCACGTTACTTATTTTTAAAAAAGTTTAATTTTAATCTTGATTTAATTTCATATTGTAAAGAAATATTAAGCACTTAATAATTAGTTAATCAAAAAAAAATAAGAAGCATTGAACTATAATTTTTATTATAAAATATAAATAATTTTTACTTTATTTTTTTTAAGTGAAACTTTCATTTGTAAAAATTTGATTCATGAAAAATTTCCCAAAATAATTCTAGAAAATTTAAGTTTGTATAGAATCTGTTAGTAATTAAGTATTCGGTTCACAACATGAAAAGCATCAAACAATTATTTCTATTGAAGCAATCAAATAATTTTTATATTGTGTTTTGAAAAAACTGAATCGTATTGCTATATATTTAATTAACTAATAAATTTTTTAACTGATCATAAAATATTAAACTCTACGTATGTATAATTTTGAAAATAGAGTTCATATACCTAATTAACATTATCACAGAAATTTTTAAAAAATTATATAATCGGCATAAATGTTCAAGAAAAAAATGTTTATCATAAAAATAATAGCCAATATTTAATTACATAACCTAAAAGTAAAAAATCAATATATGTTGCTAAAAAGAGAAAAATTTAAATCTAACCTTTTTGTAATTTAATGTTGAAAAAAATTAATAAGTCGTTAATCAATTAGTCAATTCACAACATTAAAAGCCTTAAGTAATTATTTTCATTAAAACCTTCAAATAATTTTTACTTTATACAATATTTGTTTGAAACCTAAAATTTAATTTCTTAAAATTTGAATTATCAATGAGCTTTTATACTAATTTTCGAAAAAATAAGCATATTTGCATATAATTTTGAAAATTATATTTAGATCCCTATTTCACAACATCCCAAAAATTGTGAAAAATTATGTAATTGTAACAGATATGTCAAAATTATAATTATAACAGATATAATTGTATGATTGTAACATTAGAAAAAAAATTTTTTATCATATAAATAATAGACAATATCCAATTACATGATCTTCAACATAAAAGTCTATTTATGTTACTTGATTAAAAACAATTGAATTTCAATCTTTACCTAATTTAATATTTAAAAAAAATAAATCAGTCAATAATAAACTACTCAGCTTAAAAGTTGAATTAGTTAAAACAGAAAGTTAATTTCTAAAAATTTAAATTAATTAATAACCTTTTGAACTAATTTTAGGAAATGCAAGTTTGAATAGAGTCATTAAATAATTGATGAATCAGTTCGCAGCATGAATAGCATTAAATAATTATTTTCATTGAAGCATTCAAATAATTTTTACTATGTATACATATATATGTATTTTTAAATTGCATTTCTATATATAATTCACTAATAACCTTCAAAACTAATTCATAAATAAAAAATATGTAAATTTATTTTTGAAAATAAAATTCAGATACTTATTTAACAACATCACAAACATTTCAAAAAATATATTTATTTTAATAGAGGTATTTTAAAGAAAAAATAATATTTTATTATGAAAATAACAGACAATTTTAAATTACAATTCCTGCGAGTAAATAATCAGTTTATGTTCCTTAATTAAAAAATAATCTAAGTTCAATTTTTATGCAATCTAATATTTTTAAGGAAATTATACAGAAAAAATGTTCTGTTTAAAAAAAATTAAAACATATTCAGATATAATTCTGTACATTGAATTTAAATCATTTTATAACCTCGCAAACATTCGAGAAAATTATATAATTGTAAAAAAAGTATTTTAAATAAAAACTAAACTTTTATTATACAGATTATAGTCAATCTTGAATTACATAACCCTGAAGTAAGTAATTAATATTTGTTACTTCATTGATAATAATTAAAATTCAATTATATGTTATTTTATTTCATGAAAAAGAAAACAATTAACCTGATAATAATTAATTAAGCAGTTTGCGAAAGAAATAGCATTATACTATAATTTTCATTAAATTCATAATCTTTCATTTCTGAAAATTTAATTTAATCATAACTTTAACAATATTTTTAGAAAATTTAACTTAAAAAAGAATCAATTAATAAAAATGATTTAGTTCACTACATAAAAAAAATAAACATTATTTTCATTAAAACATTCAAATAATTTTTACTTTATATTTCATATTCTACATTTAAAATTGCAGTTCTGAAAATCTGAATTATTAATAACTTTTCATACTATTTCCAAAGAAAATTTTAACATATGTGAATTTACCTAAAAAAAATTAATTTAGATCAATTTTTCTCAACATCACGAGCTTTGACGAAAATCACATAATTTGAATAAAGGTATTTTAAATATGAATAAACTGTCATTACAAAAAGTATATATATATATATATATAAATGCTTTGTGTGATTTAAGTTTTTGAAAGCAATTAATGAGATAATAATGCATTAATCAGTCCACAAAATAGGAAGCTCTAAAAAGTAATTTTTTATAAAAACATATGAACAATTTTTGTTTTGTTATTTTTTAAATTTAAACTTTCACTTCTAAAAATTTGATTCATTAATAACCTTTTGAACTTACGTTAGGAAATGTAAGTTTTAATAGAATCAGTTGATAATTAATAAATCAGTACACAACATAAAAAGCATTCAACAATTATTTTGATTAAAAGATTTAAATAATGCTGACAATATATGTTTTTCATTTAAAACTTATTTTTTATATATTTAATTTATTCTGATAACCTTTAAAACTAATTTTTTTAAAACATATGTACATATATATTAATTAATCAGTTCACAACGTAAATAGCTATTTGTTATTCATCTATTACGCATAATGCAAAATAATATTCTATCACGCATAATTATCATTCACAAAAAAAAAATTATCACATTTGAATTAATAATTACATGTATGAGGCATTATATGTATCTAGATATTTATAGCTGTTATTAAAAGTAATAGTTAAAATATTTCATTAACCGATCATGAATAATTGACCAAAATTATTAATTTTTTCTAAAATGATTATTACGCGTAGTAGAATAATGTTTTTTATTGTGCGTAATGCATAATATATAATTTGAGGAATGATACATAAGATACGCAATTATAAAGCAAAATGAATAATATTCTTTATAAAATCATAAATCTTTTTAGTACGTTAAATGTATTTTATTATTTTTATAAATTTATATGATTAAGATATGTAAGTTGTTATCGAAGATATTATGTCTTTGGTTCTACTTTATCTTTATACGCGCGATCTATTTCACACGATATTATTGTACTGTATTTCCCTGGATGAATGACAAATAGTGGCAATTCGTGGCGCCACCTCAGCGCTATATTATAAAGTACAATTTATGTATTTTTCGTGCGCGATTAACTCTCCTGATACACAAATTAAAAAAAAAAATTTGCAGCAAAAATTATTCAAATGTTTTAATAAACATAACTATTAATTGCTTTTTACGTTTTGAACTGATTAATTAATTTGAATGTACACATATTTTTGTTTCCTTGAAATTAGTTTTGGAGGTTATCATTAAATTAAATGTATAGAAACGAAATTTTGAATAAAAAATATATTGTAAGCATAATTTACATCTTTTAATTAAAATAGTTGTTTAATGCTTTTCATGTTGTGCACTTATTTATTAATTGCCAACTGATTCTATTGAAACTAGCATTCTCTGGAATAATAATGGAAAGTTATCAATGAATCAATTTTCAGAAATCAAAGTTAAAATTAAAAAAAATATAAGGTTAAAATTATTTGAATGTATTGATGCAAATTAGTTTAAAGCTTCGTATTTTGTGAAGTGATTTATCAATTATCAGCTTACTTATTGTTTTCACAGTATTCAATTGCATTAAGCTTTCATTTTAATTTTTAAAAATTTAGTATAAAACTTATTTATTCAGTTCCAGGTTGTGTCATTGAGTATTAGCTATATAATTTGTACAATAAAAGTTTATTTATATCTAAAATACCTCTGTTTTAATTATGTAATTTTTGTCAAAGTTTGTAATGTTGGAAAACGATTATTTGAATTTAATTTTCAGAATTATATGTGCATATGTTTTAGTTTCTTCTAGAATTAGTATAAAAGGTTATTAATAATATTAATTTTCAGAAATGAAATTTTAATTTTTGAATAAAATATAATGTAAAAATTATTTGAATGTTTCGATAACCATATTGTTTAATGCTCTTTATGTTGTAAGCTGAATAATTAATTATTAATTTATTCTTTTCAAACTCAAATTTTCTAAAAATAGTTCTTAAAGTTATTAATAAATTAAATGTTCAGAAACGAAAATTTGAATTTTAAGAAAAATATAAAGTAAAAGTTATTTGAATATTTTAATGAAAATTATAGTGCCATGCTTTTGATTTTGTGAACTGATTAATTAATTATCAGATGATAAATTCGTTTCACAAAATTAGATCATATGAAATAGAATTTTAATTAATTTCAAAAAAGTAACAAACATTTATTATCTAACTTGATGTAATGTTATTAAATAGTAGTTACAATTTATATAATAAAAGTTTATTTTTTACTCAAAATACTTTCCTCACAAATATATAATTTTTTAAATGTTTTTTATGTTGTGAAATGATAATTTAAATTTAATTTTCAAGATTATATTAACATCTGTTCTCATTTCTTCTAAAATTAGGATAAAAGTTGATTAAGTATCTGAATTTAAATTTTAAAATTATATATATGTATATTTTAATTTTTTTTAAATCAGCTTAAAAGTTTATAAGTAAATTTAATGTATGAAAATACAATTCAATTAAAAAAATATATACAGTGTAAAATTATTTGATTGTTTCAATGAAAATGATTGATGCTTTTTATGCTGTGAACTGAATAATTAATTACTACTAGATTCTATCAAAACTTACATTTTCTGGAAATAGTTTAAAAGGTTTTTGATTAATCAAATTTTCACAAATTGAAGTTCAAATTGAAAACAATAAAGTAAAAATTATTTAACTGTTATAATGAAAATCATAGTTCAATTATATACAAATATGCTTGAGCATTTCCTGAAATTAGCATAAAAGGTCATAATAAATTAAATTTTCGTAATGCAAATTTTGAATAAATTTGAATAGAAATCATAAATCACTGCTTAAATGAGTATCTGTATTCAATTTTTAAAATTATTTTCACATATTATGTTTTGATTTTTTTTTAAATTAGTATGAAAGTTTTTCGAAATTTCAAATTTTCAGAAATGAAATTTCAAGTTCAACAAAAAGATAAAATAACAATTGATTGAATGTTTCAAGTGATATAATTGCTTAATACTTTTTATGCTGTGAACCGATTATTTAATCATTGTCGTATGCATTTTTTTACAATAATTTTGAGTTTTACGCCATATTAAATTCTTGGGTTGGATTTTTTTTAATTATCAACATTTTCGAAACTAATATTTGAATTTTGTTAAAATTCGGAGGTAAAAGAGATGAAATTATAGATTATGAAACTATAAAAACTTAAATCAAATGTTGTGAAATTTTGTCCTGATAAAAGTTTTTGCCCTAATAATGACGAAATATCCTTTACAAATAAGCAATCTATAATATACAGTGTTTGTCAATAAAACTTGTTTATAAGACTATTGTTTGTCAGGGGCAGCACTGGCATGGGCATCCCAGCGCAGGGAATGGTCTAACTGAAATCGCGATATCTTTGAAACCACAAGAGTGTTCATCAATTTTTAAAAATTGA
>JAUELO010000356.1:418011-429206 GCA_032357855.1 Amphibolips quercusostensackenii
AAAATCGAAAGAGTCGTATTTGGTTGGAGAATACTGTGAAGGTCACCAGCCTTTAGCAGTGTAGTGTTGTCCTCTGAGTATAACACCAAAAGCATATATATATATATATATATATATATATATATATATATATACACACATGCTTTTAGTGAATAAATAAGTTAAAATAGTAAAAATAATTGATCTGAACAAGCCCTAAAATTTCCGGATTTTATAAATTTCGCCTGCTTAAATTATTAAAATTGAAATTATTATAAATATTGAACGAAAGTCTTGTATTATTATTATACCATTAGGCTATTTTTTTTTTCGGGGTAGGCGCGACTCACTCGGTGAGGAAGGAAGTACTTTTCGGGGTGTGGCGCGGAGTATAGTTTTTATAAATAGATCAAGCAAGACTGTTCCTATCTGAAAATCAAAAAAATTGATTTTTTTTATAATTATAGGCTATTTATCTTTTCTGGTTTCCAGAGATTATAAAGGATTTTAAGGGATTGTTAAAGATTTAAAAAAAATTCTACGAAATTTTCAGCAACTTTTAGAGACTTTGAGCGATTTAAAAAAATCCCAAAAAATTGCAATTGATTCCCATGCATTAAAGAAAATTTTTAGAGGATTTTAAGTAAATTTCAAAGGATTCCACGAAATCCCTTGAGATTTTAGGTGATTACTATTGAATTTTATGTACTTGCACGGATCTTAGGAGATTCCGATAGAGTTTTTAAAAATTTGTAAGATTTGTGAATATTGCAAAGGATCTCATAAGATTTTGAGAAATTTCCAAAAATTCATAAAAAAGGGTATTAGTTTTAAAAGGATTTTCAAAGATGCCAAACAATGTTAAAGGATGTCAAGACTCTGTGAGAAATTTCTAAGTATTTTAAAATATTTTACAGAATTACTAAAAATTGTAATGGATTACGAGAAATTCTTAACGATTTGAACAGATTTTGCAAGATTTCTCAATATTTTAATGGATTTCACGTTTTCTGGGACTTCTAGAAATATAAGAAGATTGAGAAAAATTATGATTATTTTAAAAGCATTTGAAAAGATCCTGAAGGATTTTACGAAATTTAAAACATAATTTGTAAAGTTTTAACGATTGCAAAAAGTCCCTAACAATTTTACGTGACAGCAAGTGTTTTTTAGAGAGATTAGAAGATAAAACGATAAATCACATTTTACTCATTTCTGAAATTCATACAGTTGTGCTACCCTACATGATCAATCACATTATTACTTGTTTCTAAATTTTATAAAGTTGGAAAACGTAAGACAATCTTTCATATTCTTCCTTGTTTATGAATTTCATACAGTTCTGAAACATAGAAAGATCACTCACATTGTCATTTGTTACTAATTTTTATTAAATTCTACAACATAAGACGATCAATCACATTATTACTCGTTTTATTTTATTTTATACAATTCTTAAACATAAGATGATCAATCACATTGCTGTTTGTTTCTCAATTTCATGCAGTTCTAGAACATAAGATAATCAATCACATTATTGCTTGTTTATTAATTTCATACAGTTCTAAAGTAATAGTCAGCACATTATATTGCCATTTGCTTCTGAATTCCATATACATTTAAAACATAAATCGATCAATCACATAGTCATTTGTCATTGAAATTTATGCAGTTTTTAAAAATAAGACGATCAATCGCATTGTAACTTGTCAATAAGTTCCATACAGTTCCATAATATACAGCGATCAATCACATTGTTATTTGTTCCTGAATTTTATGCAGTTCAAAAACTTCAGATGATCAATCACATTGTTAGCTGTTTATAAATTTTATACAGTTCTAAAGTAATGGTCAGTCCAACATATTAGTATTTGCTTCTGAATTTTATATAGATTTAGAACAAAAAACGATCAATCACATGATCATTTGTTTTTGAAATTAATGCAGTTCTAAGTTATAAGTAGATCACTTAAAGTATAATTTTTTTCTAAGGTTTATAAAGTACTAAAATATAAAATGAGTACGTGCATTTCATTCGTTTTTAAATTCCCTGGAATTTTGAATATAAGCTGATCAATCATATTGTAACTCGTTTATAAATTTCATACAATTTTAAAATACAAAGCGATCAATCGCATTAGCATTTGTTTCTGAATTTAATGCGTTTTTATTTTAAATTCACTGACAAGTAATAAGGTGATTGATCAGTCTATGTTTTACAACTGCATGACATTCAGAAAGAAATAAAATGTGAGTGATCGTCCTATGTTTTAGAAACTTATAAATTTTAGAAGAAGATGACTCTGTTAGTAATCTTCTTCATTTTTATTTGTTTATGAATTTCATAATGTTCTAAAACATAAGACAATTATTCACATTGTCACTTGTTTATGATTTTCACACAGCATTGAAAGATAGGACGATGACTCACATTGACATTTGTTTCTAAGTTTCATGCAAATCGAAAACATAAGATGATCAATCACATTGTTACTTGCTCATGGATTTCATACAGTCTTAATGTAAAAGTCGGTCAATCACATTGTTATTTGTTGTTAAACCTTCTGTAGTTTTATAACATTATGCGATCAATCACATAGTTATTTGTTTTTGAAATCCATGTGGTTGTAAAACGTACAACGATCACTTGAATTGTAATCTCTTTTAAAAATTCATCAAGTTCTAAAAAATTACACTATTACTTACATTTTGTTCGTTCGTAAATTTTCTGGGATTCTGAAATATAGTCCGATCAATCACATTGTGACTTGTTTATTAATTTCATACAGTTTAAAAACATAAAGCGATCAATCACATCGTCATTTGCTTCTGAATTTAATGCGTTTCTATATTAAATTCATAAACAAGTAATAATTTGGTTGACTGTCCTATGCTTTGAAACAGTATGAAATTAAGAAACGAATAAAATGTGAGTGATCGTCTTGTGGCTTAGAACTTCATAAATTGTAGAAAAAAATGACACGATCGCTCACATTTAATTTGTTTTTGAATTTCATACAATTGAAAGACATAAGATGATCAATCACGTTGTTACTTGTTGATAAATTTCACACCATTTAACAACGTAAGGCGATCAATTACATTGTTATTTATTTTTTAACCTTTCTGCACTTCTGTAACCTAAACAAATCAATAAAATTGTTCCTTGTGTATTAATTTCCTACTACATAAGACACTCACTTAAACTGTTATTTTTTCTAAAATTCATAAATTTCTAAGGCATAAGACAATCACTCACATTTTTTTTGTTTCTGAATTTCATAAAATCGTGAAACAGAAGACGTTTAATCACACTGTTACTTGTTCATGAATTTCACATAGTTTTAAAACATGCGTCGATCAATCACATTATTATTTGTCACTGAAATAAATAAAGACAAACAAATAAGATAATCCCTTACATTGTCATTTTTTTCTAAAATTCAGAAAGTTCTAAAACATGAGACAATTACTTAACTCTTGATTTTTTTTCAAATTCATGAAGATCTGACGCATAAGACGATCACTCACATTTTATTTGCTTCTGAATTTTATACAATTATGAAACAGAAAATGGTCAATAACATTGTTACTTGTTTATGAATTTTATGTAAAAACACATAAAATTTTAGACACAATTGACAATGTGACTGATCGCTTCATGTTTTAGATCTTTATGCAATTAATGGATAAGTAACAATGTTATTGATCGGCCTATATTTTAGAATTTCAGAAAATTTAGTAACAAATAAAATGTGATTGATCGGATAATATTGTAGAACTTTATGAATCTCTAAAAGAAATTACAACTCCAGTGGACGTTGTACGTTTTAGAACTACATTGATTCCAAAAACAAATTACTATGTGATTGATCGCCTCATGTTATAGGACTTTATACAATTTGGAAATAAATAACAATGTAAGTGACCCACTATTACTATAAAAGTGTATGAAATTCATGAGCATGTAACAATGTGATTGATCATCTCATGTTTTCGAAATACTTAAAACTTGGAAGCAAATGACAATGTAAGTAACCTTCTCATGTTTTAAAACTGTATGTTATTCATAAAGAAGTAATAATGTGATAATTCGTCTCATGTTTCAGAACAGTATAAAATTCATAAACAAATTAGAGTGTAATTGGTCACTCACATTTTATTTGTTTCTGAATCTTATGCCGTTGTGGAACATGGGACGGTCAATCACATTATGACTTGTTTGCAAAATTTATATAGAAACGCATTAAAATCAGAAACAAATGACAATGTAATTGATCGCTTTATGTTTCATAACTATATGCAATTCATAAACAAGTTAAAATGTGATTGATCGGCCTATATATTAAAATTCAAGGAAATTTAGAAAAGAATTTTAATAAATTTTATACAGTTCTATAATATAAGGCGATTATTCACATTGTTATTTGTTCCTGAATTTCATGCAGGTCTCAAACATAAGATGATCAATCTTATTGTTACTTGTTTATTAATTTAATACAGTAATCAATATGAGACGGTCAATCACATCTTCACTTGTTTGTAAATTTAACACAGTTTTTAAAAATAAGGCTTTTAATAACATTGTGATTTGTTCTTCAGATTCATCAAATTCTGAAACGTAAGAAGATCAATCACATTGTTACTTGTTTATACATTTCATACAGTTCTAAAACATAGAATGAAAATTCACATAGTCATTTGCTTCTAAATTTTATGTACTTCTAAAATATAAGAAGATAAATCACTTTTTATTTGTTGCTGAATTTTATAGTTGTGACACATAGGATGGGTAATAATTAATTCATAAGCTTCAAAAGGCGAGGCGGTCAATCAGATTGTCATTTGATTCTAAAATTCATGCAGTTCTGAAACATAAGACAATCACTCACAATGTCATTTTTTTCTGAAATTCATGTAGTTCTATAACATAAGACGATTACTTACAATTTATTTATTTCTAAATTTTATACAGTGATAAGACATAAGACGGTCAATCATATTGTTATTTGTTTATAAATTTTACACAGTTACAAAACACGAAGCGATCAATCGGATTGGCATTTGATTCTAAAATTCATGCAGTTCCAAAACATAAGACAATCATTCACAATGTCATTTCTTTCTGAAATTCATGAAGTCCTAAAACATAAGACGATCAATGACATTGTTAATTTTTTGTGAATTCCACACAGTTCTAAAAAATACAGCTTTTAATTGCATTGCCATTAATTGCTGAAATTCCTAAATTTCAAAAACATAAGACGATCACTGACATTTTATTTGTTTCTTGATTTCACACGATTGTGAAACAGAAGACGGTCAATTACATTATACTTGTTCATGAATTTCACACAGTTCCAGAAGATGAGGCAAACAATCACATTGTAATTTGTTACTAAAATTCATGCAGTTCTAAAAAATAAGACAATAAATAAAATTGTTATTTTTTCTTTTTAATTCATGAAGTTCTATAGCATAAGACAATTAGTAACATTTGATTTGATTCTAAATTACATACCGTTGTAAAACATAAGGCGGTCAATCACAGTGTTACTCTTTTATGAATTTTATATAAAAACGCATTATATTTAGAAACAAATGACAATGTGATTGATCGTCAAATGTTTTAGAACTGTTTGAAATTCGTAAACAAGTAAAAATGTGATTGATCGTCTTATATTTTAGAATTCCGGAAAATTCAGAAACAAATAACAATGTGATCATCTTCAGTCTTAGAACTGTATGAAATTTCTAAATATAACAAAACAGTTATAGGAAATAATAAATCGTATAGTCGACTCAAAATAAGTATTATTTTGTAATACGTTTCAAGAATAAGTAGAGGCATGCGATAGAGGAAAGCGCATTGTAGAGACCTCCCTGGTAATACCCACAATGAGTTATGGTTTCTAGCTTTATTCAGAATCATAGAGATTCGTCCGAATAGTGGTTGTTGATGACATATATTTTGAATGCCGTATGTACTCAAGCTGCATTCACATTCATCACTTATCATGATAACTTTCTCTGATACTGGATTGACACACATGTTGGTCGACACATGATACAGATTCTGCAACAAGCTCTAGGGATTACAATTTTGAATATGTCCTAGGATGAATCTCTGTTTTCACCACTTTTTATCATCTTTCTTTCTATTTCTGTCTTTCTCTCTTTCTCTCCTCCTCCTTTTCTCTACCGCTTATTTCATTTCTAACTTCACCCTTCCTTTTCAAACTCCAACACCACGTACAAGTCCTATGCTAGGTCAAACCTTCGAATATCAGCTGTCTACTTGAAATAAGACATTGAGAGATGAAAATTTTTTTCGACGTCCACCAATTCTTGCCTCACATTCATTTTTTATACCCTCCACAGAAAAGATTCAAGGTATGATTAATCTATTCTATCGTATCAACGTACAAAGGAAAGTCACGTTTTCAAGTTAACTCACGTTTTCTGAGTTAAGGCTTTGCTTTTCTGGGTTTTATACTACTTATAGGATATTTTCTTGAGTTAAATTTCAGTCACGGAAAATACGAATTTATTTCGATCAACCTAACAAGAGTGAAATGAACCGTAAGGACAAATAGTCCTTCTTTTTTGCACTCGACATTGTCCTCTAGATAGAAAGGTTCTGATTTAGAATTGAAAATGTGGAAAAGCTCTTGTACAAATTACAATGCAAGCACATTTCAGGTGTTATAATTTAACTTGGAAAGTAATGAAGAAACAAAAACTTAATTAAATTAGGACAACATACTCGTGCATATCTCGATTCAAATAAAAACAAAGTGAAAATAAAAAATGGAAATCAGGCAACCTCCATATCCCCGTCCTAATTTTTTCCTCTGTGTTGTTTTATTTATTAAATGTTGTTAATTAATTACTATTGTAATTAATGACAGAAAATATGTGGGAGAGAAATGGAAGATAAAGGAAGCTGGAAAGACAATGCTGTAAAGATTTTTAAGGAGGATGAATTAGCTGTGGAGTAGATGAAAAAATTGAGTAATATAAAACATTTAGGTTGTTAAGGTGCTAAACATTATTAAGCGATTGGTAGTATTAGAGATTTTTTACTTGTTTGAATTTTATTTTTCAAAATGAATGCTTCCTCTTAATTTCAATTGCGATAAAATATTTAGAGTTTGTTATCTCTGGTTTCGGGTAGATTTTAGCATCTTCTCATTCTAGTGAACCCGAGTATCCTTGTAGTTCCTTTTAGTAGATTTCCTCTGACACTAGTTTTGCTTGTTGCCTGTTTTAGACGAGCTTTAAGGATCAACGTTTCTTCTTTCTTGAGATCCTCCTTTGGAGTCCTTGGTGAAAACGGCACCCGGCAAGAACTCGACGGATATTTGTTCAGCGTAAACACAATATTCGACCTGTACACAGACACTAGTTGTCTTCCTGCATCTGAGACCTTTCTGCATCGTGCTATAGCTTTTATGGTAGAAGCCAAGCTCGACACTGTTATTAAATCTCAAGGACGAATCTACGTAACGTTATTTTCCCTACATCCTGCGAACTTGAGTACCTCAAAGCCTTCTTTCCCATAACAATTTAACCAATTTCTTTGACCTCAGAACGCTTTATAATTCCGGTAAATTATTCAATCGAATTCCGAGTTGACAAACACAAACAAGTTATTTTGAAGCCTTTGGGTTAGCACTTGTTCTATAGGAGATTGAAAAGTGATTGCTAATTTTATAAATTGATTAGAAAAAATAAAATAAGTTAGGGAATTTTTGATAAAAATAATGCACAAGTGCTGGGTATACAAAAAATCAGTATTTAAGTACCATCTCTTTTAATAAGTGTCTTAAACTTGAAATGTGGACAAAAGTACTACAAATTCGCTATTCAATTTTTACATTAATTTTTCAAATTGCTGATAAGATTAATGTCCCAAACACATTCTGCTGAAATAGGTCTAAGGTAGGTAAGTAAGTGGAAAAAGTCCTAATGAATTCTTTGTTTTTTTTTTCGTTTTGAGCCAGAGATTTTTAAAACAAAAGTACAGCAAGAAAACTAATAAAATTAAAATATTTTTATCTTTTCGAAAACTTTTGTCCTATTTATTCATAAAACTGCAGTCTCAAATGTCGCTGTATGAAGTGCAGCAGTTCAAGATGCTACATATCAAAGTGCTGCCGTTCGAAGTTCAACAGTTAAAAGTTCTGCGATTTCAGAATCTAAAGCTTTGAGTTCTTTAGTTCAAAGTACTAAAGTTTGAAGTGTAGCTGTTGAAATTATGCAATTCAAAATGCAGCAGTTTAATGTGCTGCAGTTTCGAGCACAGCAGTTCAGAGAATTGTAGTTTTAAGTACACCAGTTTAAAATGCTGCAATTTTAAGCACAAAAGTTCAAAGTGCTGCAGTTGTAAGTCCATTAATTTAAAGTACTAAAGTTAAAAGTGATGCTCTTTAAAAAGCTGCAGTTCACAACTCGTCTGTTTAAAGTTATATCGTTTGAAGTGCCAGTGCTTAATGTGATGCAGTTTAAAGCGCAAAAATTAAAAGAAATGCACTTTTAAGTAAAGCAGTTTAAAGTTTACGGTTTGGTTCTGCATTTGAAAACGCTGCAGTTTAATATGCTGTAACTTACTAAAATTGCTTAACAAAATCTAAATTGGTTTCTATTTAAGAATCTAAGTAGAGTTTCACCAGTGTTGCACTAAGTCCTTCCTGCTACAGTGATATGTTTTGATTTTCGAACAATGTAATCTACTGAGATTTCTAAGCTTAATCTGCATTTGAATCTGTTATGGTTTTCAAATGGAAGATTAGAGTCGTGTATTAGTTCCCAGTTGATGTCAGGAACTGTTTTGATCATCCAGTATTATAACCCTCTTGGATCAACAGAGACAATTTTAATTAATTTTCGTTTGAGAAATATATATAAATTCACAGATTTTATTTAAAAGTCCTATTTTTATCTAGGATTTGTTTAGAATTTTTATTTATGCAACCTTCTTGGATTTTTATACGGATATCAAATCAGATATAGTTGGCAAATCCAAGTAGGTTACATTGTTCCAAAATCCAAACAAATCCTAAGAGCAAGCAGGTTTTAGTATACAATCAGTGGAAATATTTATTTTTTTGAACAGAAAACAATTTAGATTGTCTTTGTGAATCCAAGTAGGTTACGGTATTGAATCACCCAAACAGATCCTAATAAGAACTGGTATTGATTGCGTGATCATAATATTCTATTTGGGAAGCCAAACAAAACTAAATTTAGATTAAAATTGAAAATCAAAGTACAGTCAAATCTGTCAATATTGCCGCAAATATTTTAGCATGTTACGACTTTTCTCGGAAGAGCCGTGCCCCCACTCTTCGTGCGTATCGCCCTCCGGAATAGCTTGAAATATTCGTATCGCTCTCTGGCAATAGTGTTACATAAAGTAACAGCTTTATTTTTGGTTTTGTGAATTTATTATCGTGAAATTGACTGTATTTTATTTCAGCACTATTGATAAAGTGAGATTAAGATCCCGAATGGGAGCGTGAGCTTTAAGAGTGGCGCAGGAGTAGGGGAAAATCTCAAACAAAAATAAGAGAAAGCAACACTATAAACAGCGGCAATTTTGTCAGAGTTCACTGTAGGTTACCAAATAGAGTTATACCGAAAATACATTAAGGGACTGTTTAGGTGATCCAATAAAGTAATCGATTTGGATTAAAAAAATCTATCCGAATTAGTTTCTGTTTAGAAATTTAAGTAAAGTTTTGATAGTGGTGCACTAGGTTCTACTTGCTATAGGAATTTGTCTGGATTATCAAAAACCCTAAACTTCTTGGATCCTCAAACTCAATTTAAATTGAACTCTGTTTGATTCCTAAATGAAAGATTAAAATCGCGCACCAAGTCCCAGCTATTGTTAGGATCTGTTTCGATCATCCAATAACGTAAGATACTTGCATTTTCAAACTGTATCTAAACTGGTTTCTGTTTGGGAAACCATGAAGAGTTTTACTGATAATGTACTGTACCCTACTTGCTACAGGGATCTGTTTTGTTTTCGGAACATCAACATACTTTGATTCCCAAACTTACTCTGAATTAAATTCCGTTTAACGCGAAAGAGACGATCATGAACATGCACTAACTCCCAGTTGTTAGGACCTGTTTTAGTGAAATAATACAGTAATATACTTAAATTAACAAAAACAATATGAATTAGCTTCTGTTCAGAAATTTAAGTCAAGTTTTACCAATGGCACACTATGTCCACCTTATAACAGAAATCTGTCTGGATTTTGCAATACTGAAGCCTACTTGGATTTCAAAACCTAATCTCAATTGGACTCCGTCTGTATTCCTAAATTAAGATAATAATCGTGCAACAAGTCGCATCTATTGCTAGGATCTGTTTTGATAATCCAAAACTACAAGCTACTTGCATTTTTAAACTCAATCTGAATTAGTTTCTGTTTGTTAATCTAAGTAAAGCATCACCATAGATGCACTATGTCCTACATGCTACAGGGATTCGTTTTGATTTTAAAACACTAACCTACCGTAATTCCTAAACTCAATCTGAATTAGGTTCTGTTTAATGACAAATAGAAGATTATGATCACGCACTATGTCCCAGTTGTTAGAATCTATTTGGATGATACAATACAGTCATCTACTGAGAATAAAAAAAAAAAAATCTAAATTACTTTTTGTTTAGAAATTCAAATAGAGTTTTATCAATGGTGCACTATGTTTTACATTCTACGGAAATTTGTCTGGATTTTAAAACACTGTAATCTACTGGGATTTAAAAGCTCAATCTGAATTGGAGTCTGTATTCCCAAATGGAAGATTATAATCGTGGACTAAGTCCCAGCTATCGTTAAGATCTGATTCGATCATCCAAAACCGCGAGATTCTCGCATTTTTAAACTTAATCTGAATGAGTTTCTGTTTGTTAATCTAAGTAAAGCATCACCATAGGTGCACTATGTCCTACCTGCTACAGGGATTTGTTTTAATTTGTAAACACTAGCCTACTGCAATTCCTAAACTTAATCTGAATTAGGTTCTGTTTATTGACAAATAGAAGATTATAATCATGCACTATGTCCCAGTTGTTAAAATCTATTTGGATGATACAATACAGTAATCTACTTAGAATGAAAGTAAAACAATTTAAATTACTTTTTGTTTAGAAATTCAAATAGAGTTTTATCAATGGTGCACTATGTTTTACG
>JAUELO010000356.1:455687-480648 GCA_032357855.1 Amphibolips quercusostensackenii
TTCGTCCACACATATGGGAACTGAATGTGAAAGGTAATTTTAAACAAGATATAAGCAAAATTAAGTATAATACTTTTTAGTGAGAAGCGTAAAGTACTAAGTAGTACGGTTAATACTAAGCCAGTCATAAGTATATTAAAGTAGTAAAAGTTATTTTCAGTGTGTCATATTGCGTATTATATTGTGTATGTCATTCCAAGTCAGGCATAAGAACATTTTAGTAGTAAAAGTTATTTTAAGTCGGACAAAGTGAGTATTGAATAACACAGGTCATTTGCTGAAAATCCACAAAAAAGATAAGCTAATGCAATTTAAATGTAAATATATTACTAAGTATTATCAAGCATTGGTCTACGCATTGAAATTCGCCGACAGATTCAACCATATAACGATCATTGAGTAAGATTTTATTTTAAATGCATGTTTTTCATTCATTCTCTGCTCAAATGTCCAAAAAATAGAGATTCTGTTGTATTCAAACACCAAGAGATGTAAAATAATCATTTAAAAGGAACTTTATACTTGCCCACGCTTTTTTTATCTCTTTCCACGCCCCTTCCTATTTTTCCATGCTTATTTATATTTTTCAATGCCTTCTTCTTTTTTCAACGCTTTCTTATATTTTTCCATGCTAATTTTTATTTTTCCATACCCCTTTTTTCTTTTCCATGCTTTTTCATATTCTCCCATACGATTCCATATTTCCCGGCGGACCTTCCTTTTCCATACGCTTTTTATTTATTTTTTTACTCTATTTAATATTTTTCTACGTCCATTATTTTTAACATGTTATTTCATATTCTTCCACGCCCTTTTCTATTCGCTTACACTATTTCATATTTTCTCACGACCCTTTTTTTTCTTACGCTTTTTCATAATTTTTTACGCCCGCGCCCTAAGGAAAATATGAAAGAAGCATGTAAGACTATGAAATAGCGTTAGAAAAGTAACGGGCGCAGAAGAAATATGAAATGGCGTAGGAAAATATGAAATACCTTAGGGTAAAGAGGAGGGGTGTGAGAAAATACAAAATAGCGTGGAAAAAAAGAAGCGTAAAAAAATATGAAATAGCGCAAAGTAATAAGAAGAAGCGTGAAAAAAATAAAAGGGCATAAAAAATACTAAACAGTGTAGAAGAGTATATAAAAAGAGTAGGAAACAGAAAGCGTCGTTAAAAAATATAAAATAACGTAACAAAATATAAAAAACCTAGAATAAAAGGAAGGGGCGTAGAAAAATATAAATTATTGTATTCAAATGGAAAGGGGCGTAAGGTTATATAAAGAAAGCGTAAGAAATTACAGAATAGCGTAAGGAAAAAAAAGGAGTAATGAAAAATACAAAATAGCATGGGAAAATATAACAGGGCGTGGAAAAATATAAAGAGTTTCCGGAAAATATAAATAAGCATGGAAAAATATGAAATAGCTTACGTAAAAATAAGAGGCATGGGAAAATATAAATAGTGTAGAAAAATACAAAACAGCGTGTGAAAAAGTTATGGGGGCAAGAAAATATAAAACAGTATAGGCCAAAAGAAGGGGCGTAATGAAATATAAAATAGTTTTGAAAAATGGGAAGAGGCGTAGGAAAAAATAGAAAACCGTGTGAAAATATGAATGAAAATAAAAAAAGACGTCGGAAAATATTAAATAGTGCAGAAAAGTATTTAAAAAACGTAGAGAAGCTAGAAGGTTCAGGAGAAAAAATGAATAAGCATTGTAAAATATGAAAAAGCATATGAATATGAATTATCGTGAGAAAATAGCAAGAAGCATGTGATTTTATAAAGAAAGCGTAAAAAATTACGAATGACCAACAAAAAAAAAGAAGCAGTGAAAATTACGAAGTAGTATAGGAAAATATAAAAGAGCGTAGGAAAATATGAGGAGGCTTAGGAAAATATAAAAAGAGCACGGAAAAATGTGGCATAGCTTAGTCAAAAAGAAGGGGCGTTAAAAAATGTTAAATATTGTGGGAAAATACAGAATTGCGTGGGAAAAAGGAATGAGCGTAAGAAAATATAAAAAAGCATGGGAAAGAAGGAACAAGCGTGAAAAATGTTAAATAGCGTGAAGAAATATAAAATAGCATCGAAAAGGAAGAGAGCACGTAAAAAATGTTAAATAGTGTGACTTTGTATAAATAAAAAGCGTAAGAAAACAGAAAGGGTCGTGAGAAAATATGAAATAGCATGGTAAAATATGACAAAACGTAGAAAAAAAGGAGCGTAAGAAAATATGCATTATCGCAAAAAAATTAAAAAAAGCATAAAAAAGCCGCGTTGGTAAATATAAAGTATCGTGGATAAATATGAACAAGCGTAAAAAAATAAAGAGGAGTGAGAAAATATGAAGTATCGTGGGAAAAGAGAAAGGGGCATAAGGTTAAATTGAAAAAAGCGTAAGAAATCATGAAATAGCATTTAAAAAGATAGAAGCAATGAAAAATACAAAACAGCAACGAAAAATATAAAAGGGCGTAAAAAAATATGAATTAGTGTGAGAAAATTTGAAGGGGAGTACAAAAATATATAATAGCGTAGGCAAAAGGAAAGAACATGGGAAAATATGAATTAGCGTCGAAAAAATAGGAAGAAGCGTGAGTTTATATAAAAAGCGTAAAAAATTATGAAATATTATGTGAATAGTTATGAAAATCATTTCAGGACTTTGTGACTAACATTCGAAGAAACAAGATTACGCAACTTGAGCCCAATCAGTTGGAGGCTAGAAAACGCTCTAATTGGTACCCCACATTTGAAAGTTCAAGATTTTTAACCAACAATGATTGATTCTGAACCAAGAATATAATAGTAGACTATTTCATCAGTAATATTTAGCTGAACCAAAAATAGTTTTAGTTTATTGTTGAGCTCTATTAATTTATTTCGTATTTAAGTGGAAAAACAAACAAAAATTAAAAAAAGGCAAATACGGGAATGATGACACAAAAAATAGTAAAATGCTTTGATAACAAAGTTATTTCAATTAAATAGTTGAATTAGTAAGCTTAAAAATATGAATTTTTTACTAAAAAGATAAATTGTTTGCCACAACTAGAAAGGCTCTTTTCCGCATAAAAAATTGATCTTTAACAAAACAAAAAACCAATTTTTAATATAAAAGCTTAGTCAAAGAAAATTATCTCTAACTGAAAAATTAATTTAAAACAGAGTAGTTTGAATTCTAACGAAAAAAATGCATTTTTAACAAAATGGTATGGTATAAGATTTGAAGTTAAAATTAAAGAAGATAGAAATTTTACTAAAAAGATATATCTAACAAAAAAAATTTATTTTCAACAAAGTTTGTAAACTCTTGACCAAGAAATTAAATATTCAACTAAAAAGGATCAGTTTTTTAATAAGAAGGGAGTACTTAAATTTTCAATAAGAAAAATCAAGCGCTTCTAAAAAACTCATAAATGAATTTCACCGAGAAATTGTAAATTGATTAAGTGAAACGTAGAAATTGATTGAGCATACAGAAAGGAAGTTCCTGATCTTATCTTCTCGTTTTGCAATATTCTACTTGAACAGGAATATCGATTATCTATTGGATTAAAATTCCAGACGCGAGTCTTCTTCCTAGATGATTTAGTGATTTCACAGCAGTTCAGGCATGGCACAGACAATGTATGTGTATATGCATTTTACATAATATGCAAAGATTATGACTCGAGAGGTTTACGTGATTTCTCGTTGGAATCGCCTCTTGATAAAATAGGATACCTTCCTCCTGCTCCAGGTCCCATCATTCCCAGCTCTTCTACTAGAAGCCAGGGGGCTGCAACGAGATATTCGTGAGCACCGAACTCGTATATTAGCATTTATAACCAGGGCTTGGCAAGAATCGAGAAGATAACCAGCACCGAAGAGTAAGACGTGCTTATCATTTATGTCGACAGGGTTGAGATCAGAAAGATTTGACTCTGACGAAAGGAGCCTGGGCACAGGGTTGTATAGAGCTGACTCTATACTCAGAAAATGCAATTTCGTCGCACGCTGCTTTTTCTACTGACGCGACGAACCACCTGTACTCGTCCCAGCGACTTTTAAATTCGTACCATTGTCAGCTCTATTTGCGGAAAAATGTTTATTCAATTCAGTTTACCGTCACTGCGAGATATTTACTCGGTCGCTTTTCAGAGACGCACCAGTTTTCTCTCCAGGGAATCCGAGACTTTCGCGAGACAAGCTTCAAGTCGCGAGGCGCGAAAAGAGGGGCGTAAGCGCCCCCTGGAAATATAGTGCTTCTATAGGGGAATATGTTCCGGGACGAAATTGACAATTCTGTGGCAAAATACGCTCAAATTGACACGGACTTGAATGATATGTTACTTCATTTCTTCATGAAATGAAGACTTAGACTCGGAGTGTCAAGGGATTTATGCTTTGTTCAGAAATTTCAAGGCAATAGTTTGACTTACACTTTGCGAATTTATGAGTGTCAGGGGAATTGGTACTTGTTGGGAAATTGAAATTGGATAAAATTGTTTCAACAAGACACTGTGGTTCGCGAATGAAATTTTTCTTTTAGGAGCGTCCACGTTTTAGGGGATAGTGGGGTATGGTGCCGCATTTTTGCTCAAGTAGCCTATAAATTATTATTGAAATGTAATTTTGATGTATACATTCTCTACGGTTAAACTTACATTATCAAAGAACGTATATTATTACTTTAACTCGCTTTTTAATCACGTAATTGTTTGACAATTAATTTATGGATGCTGCATTTTAGCTAGCGTTTTTCATACCCTGGAATAGCGTGGCCGCCATATGACTGACGATTATTTAAACAATATAAACATTGTGAAATTAAAATTATGTGACATAATAGTTTCGAAAAGTGTTATGTCACAGAAAATATTGCTCCAGATATATAATAGCTGCAGGTGTATAATTTTAGACAAAGACTTTTTCGTCGGTTTCCGACCAAACCGTTTTTTTATAATTACTCTTCTGGCGCGTATATCGAAACAAAAATTGTATTAAACACTGTTTTCAGAATAAAATTGAGTAATTTTATGTGAAAATGTAATATTGAAATAAAAAAAACATAGGCGATATTCGTAATTTATCACCATGACGCGCACCGGCACCATACTTCACTCTCCTCTGCGTGAAGCAAAGTGTCACATAGGTCATCGGCTTGCGCCAAAACGTTTTTTTTATAATTACTCTTCTGACGCGTATTTTGAAACAGAAAGTGTATCAAAACACTGTTTTTCTAGACAAATAAAGAAATTTTATGTAAAAAAGTAACATAAAAATAAATTAACTCTGGCGTTATTTGTATTCGTCACCATGACGCGCAGTGACACCATACTTCACTCTCCCCTACGTAAAGCAAGGTGTGACATTAATCATCGCTTTCCGCCAAAACGTTTCGTTTTCATAAATACCCTTCTGAGGCGTATTTTTAAACAAAAATTCTATCAAAACACTGTTTTTCCAAACAAATAAAGCAATTTGATGTAAAAAAGTGATATAATAATAAAAAAACATAGGCTTTATTTGTATTTTACCATGAAGCGCGCCGGCATCATACCCCAGTTTCACCTACGTGAAGCAAAGTGTCACATATGAGCCTTTAAAATGATTTTTTTTTAATGATTGATATAATAGGTAGAAAAATAGATCTGTTATTGCTTTCTTAAGATTTTGATAAAGGCTTCTGAGTGTACTTAAAAAATAATTTTTATTTTTATAATTGTTTATTTGATAGTGGTTATTCAGAGGTTCAGTTTTTGCTTTCTTATCATAGAAAATTTTATAATTTTTATTAAATTCTACTAATAACGTCATTGTATTATTTTAAAGATTCCCTACAATCATTTAAAGTAGGTTTTATTGAAAAGAATAGTTAAAAAATTGTACAGTTACTATTTTTATTAAGAATAATGCTTTTAGTTTCTAAAAACACTACATGAATCGAATTGTAGAGAATCTTCTAAGGAATAAAATGTGACTACCATGATTCGGATTGAGTAAGAAGTGTAACTTTTTCTTTAAGAGAGAGCAAAAATTAAAAAATCAAACTACTTCTATTGAATAAGCAATTCAAGCCTCAACTATTAATTCTAGAGGACGCTCAACAGCCTCCGTGAAAGTGTGCAGAAATTAATGATAGATCTATTTTTGTTGAATATATGAATCACTTTGAACATTAGCGATATTTGAAATTGATTGTACGAAGTATCCATGTACATACATTAAACACTAATATTATCTTCAAAAACATTGAATGGCTTCATTTTAAAACAAATAGTTGAAAGTTCTAGTTTTTATTTTTTTTATTTTTAGGATGAATTTTGTAGAGGACAGTTGAATTCTCAAACCAAAAAGTTCAATTTTCGACGGGAAATTTAATTGACAGCCAAAAGAGAAGAATTTTCAATTGAAAAAAAAAAATTAAGAGCAAAATAATTAAACTTCCAACAAAACAGTTTAATTTCTTACTAGGTAGCTAAATTGTAACCTACAAATTTTATTTAAAAAATCACTTTTTAAGACAGAACACAATAATAATTTTCAACTCAAACAGACGAATTTTCAAAAAATAGTTAGGTTTTCTAAATAAAGTGTAAAATATTTTTAACAAGCTGTAGATTCGACTTCAAGTATTTCTGCTTTATTTGTGTTTATATTTATGTGGTGCTTATTCTAGAAGCACTTTGCTTCCTGTTAGCAAATGTATTTGATTCCTCATAGAGGAAGCATTAGTGATTTTTTAAAATAATAGACAAACCTACGTTTTATTTTGATCAACCTTAAAATATAAATTTACAAAAAATTCAAAATGACGAAATAAAACGAAATTTTCTTAAATACAGTAACAACTTAGGCAAATCAAATTTGGTATTTGAAATGGAAACTTTTTGAGCTGGAAAAGCGAAGGAGAAAGTTCTGTCACACCCCATCCCTTTTTTAGTTTTTTTTTACAAAAATTATAAGAATAATTTCATTCGGAAATATAAAGTCAAAAAATCTTTTTTTATGCATCAGTTTTGATCTATTTTGTTGAAAAGAGTTTTTCTCTTTAAAACAGATGTTTCGAATATAATAAATAAGCATAACTTCCTTACTCTTGAAAAAGTATATTAATATTATAGGTCAATATGTTTTTCTCGACTCAAAAAATCTTTACCGTTTTTGCATAAATTCTAAATTATGTAAAAGAACAAAAATTTTACTATAACTCACCATTTTTTCAAATATTATGTATTACCATAGTTTCCTTACCCTTTAATGAAATGTATCAATATTATAGGTCCATCAATTCCTGTTAAAAGAACACATTGTTTCTATTCTTACATTAACTTTAGATTATGAAAATAATAGAATTTTTAATATCAAAATCGATTTTTAAAATAACATGAATAACCAGACATTCCTTACTGTTTAGTAAAATGTAATAATATTGTAGGGTAATCGATTCGTCTCGAATCTAGAAATCTATGAAAATCAATTTTAAATATAATATAAATGACCATAACTTCCTTTTCCGTTTTAAATATATTAATATTGTAGGTCAATCGATTTGTCCTGAATTAAGAAATCTTTTATATTCTTACATTAATTTTAAGTCGTATTAATGATAAAAGTTTAACTATAGAAAAACGATTTTTGAAATATTATAAAGCGCTAGAAAAAAATGCAATCAATTTTTTCAGAAATCCTTTGGTCAGTTTCAACTCTGAAAAATAAGTTCCCAACAAAAAATAGGACTTTTTAATTTTAAGTTCTAAAATAATCCTTTGTAGCAAAAGAAAACACATTTCAACCAATTGCATTCTAACAAATAAGACGAATTGTACTTCCTTATAGAGACAGCTTTGTAATAGTCACTTTTTTGAAAAATTTTTAATTTATTTAATTAAAAGTTCCTCAGTAAAAAATGTCTAATAACATTGTTCTGAGCAAATGGCCAGATGTGTGTATGTGTGTGTATGTGTTTTTGTGTGTATGTGGATGTGGATGTTTGTGTAGATGTTTGTGTGGATGTATGTGTCTAGATTTATGTGCGTGTATATAGGTGTGTGTGAATGTGTATGGATGTCACACTTTTTCTTAAACACCATAATTTGAAAGCGGTTGCAGATAAATTGATAGAATTTAGAGGGTTTATGTTTGTCGCTAATATTTTAAAACTGACTAAAGGATATCTAAAAATGCTTATTGTATTTTTGTGTAGCACTTTATATTAATTGACACCACTGTTTTTTTATAGTAAAACTTTTTTTTTAATAAAATTCAAAATCGATGCAAGAATACTGAGGATTTCTTGCTTAGAGGTGAATCGATTGACCTATAATATTAATACATAAAATCAAAGAGTTAGAAAGTTACGTTCATTTATATTATATGAGAAATCGATTTTCATAGTCAAAATTTTCTTATTCTCATAATTAAAAGTTAATATGTAAATGAAAAAGATGTTTCTATTTGAAAGGATTCAATTGACCTATAAGGTTGATACATTTAATTAAAGATTAAAAAAGCTTTAGTAATATGTAATATTTAAAAATACAGTTTTTGGTGATAAGACTATTTTCTTTAATAAAATTTAAAATCAATGCAAGAATATAACATATTTTTTTGTTTGAGATGATTCCATTGACTTATAATAATAATAATATATTTTATCAAAGAGTTAGGAACATATGCTCATTCAAATGATATTAAAAATCGATGTCTATAATAAAAATTTTCTCATTCTTATAATTTAAAGTTGATGTGTGAATGAAATAGATGTTTTGATTCAAAAGGAATCAATTGACCTATAATGTTGATACATTTATTGAAGAGTTAAAAAGCTTAAGCAATATATAATATTTGGAAATACGGTTTTCTATAGTAAAATTTTCTTCTTTGATAAAAATTAAATTATTGCAAGAATTCAAAGATTTCTCGGTTCAAGATGATTCCCTTCACCTATACTTATAATAATATATTTGATTAAAGAGTAAGGGAAAAGATGTATTGATTCGAGAGGAATTGATTGACCCCTAATGTTAATACATTTTATGGAAAAGTGAAACGGCTATAGTAGTTTATAATATTCGAAGATGCGGTTCTTTATAATAAGACTTTTCCTTTGATAAAATTCTAATTTAATGCAAAAATATGAAAGATTTCTTGTTTTAAGATGTTTTGATTCACCTATTATTTTAATATATTTGATCAAAGAGTAAGAAAGTTATGGTCATCTATATGATATTAAAAATCAATGTTCATAGTAAAAATGTTCTCATTCGCATAATATAAAGTTGATGCAAAAATAGAAAAGAAGTGTTGAATCAAGAGTAGTCGATTGACCTATAATGTTGATACATATTATGGAAGACTTAGAAGGCTATAGTAGTTTATGATATTCGATGTTCATAGTAAAAATGTTCTTAGCCTCATAATTTAAAGTTAATGTAAAAATAGAAAAAAATATTAATTCAAAAGAATTAGATTGACATTAAATTTTCATATATTTTACTGAAGACTAAGAAAGCTATGGTTATGTATAATATTTTAAAATACGGTTTTGTATATTAAAACTTTTTTCTTCAATAAAATTAAAAATTTATGCAGAAATTTTAAATATTCCTTGGTTTAAGGTGAGTCGATTGAACTTTAATATTAATATATTTGATTAAAGAGCAAGGAAGTTATGGTCATTCATATTACATTAAAAATGGATTTTTATAGTGAAAATTTTTTCAATCTCATAATATAAAGTTGATGTAAAAATAAAAAAGATGTGTTGAATCAGGAGGATTCGATAGACCCATAATTTTGATACGTTTTACTGAAGAGTTAGAAAGCTATGGTAATGTACAATATTTAAAAATATATAACAGGTATCTCGATTAAGGGCAAATCGATTGAGCTATAATTTTAACATATTTTATTAAAGATTAAGAAAGTTATAGTCATTTATGCTAAATTAAGAATCAATTTTGATAGTAAAAATGTTCTCAGTCTCATAATTTAAAGTTGATGTGAAAATAGACAAGATGTATTAATTCAAAAGAATTAGATCGACATTTAATTTTCATATATTTTACTGAAGAGTAAGAAAGCTTTGGTAATGTATGATATTTGGAAATACGGTTTTGTATAGTAAAACTTTTTTGTTCAAACAATTTTTTAATTTATGCAGGAATTATAAATATTCCTTGGTTCGAGGTCAATTGATTGGCCTATAATATTAATATATTTAATCAAGAAGTGAGGAAGTTATGATCATTTATTTTATATTAAAAATCGATGTTCATAGTAAAAATGTTCTCGTTCTCATATTCTAAGGGTGATGCAAAAATAGAAAAGATGTTTTGATTTGAGACAAATCGATTGACCTATAACGTTGATACATTTCATTGAAGAGTAGAAAAGCTTAAGCAATACATAATATTTGGAAATACGGTTCTGTATAGTAAAACTTTTTTGTTCAAAAAAATGTTTAATTTATGCAGGAATTATAAATATTCCTTAGTTCAAGGTCAATCGATTGACCTATAATATTCATATATTTTATCAACAAGTGAGGAAGTTATGATCATTTATTTTATATTAAAAGTCGATGTTCATAGTAAAAATGTTCTCTTTCTCATATTCTAAAGTTGATGCAAAAATAGAAAAGATGTGTTGATTCGAGAGGAATCGATTGACCTATAATGTTGATACACTTCATTGAAGAGCAGAAAAGCTTAAGCAACACATAATATTTGGAAGTACGGTTTTTCTAGTAAAACTTTTTCTTTACATAATTCAAAATTTATGCAAGAACGGCAAAGATTTCTTGATTTAAGGAAAACTGATTGGCATTTAATATTAATATTGTTTTTTAAAGTGTAAGTAAGTTATGCTAGTTCGTAATATTTGAAACGTCTCTTTTAAACAAAAACAATTTTTCTCTGACATGAATGAAAGTTTATGCATCAATAAAAAATATTTTTTGACTATAAATTTTCAAATAGAGATTTTCAAACAAAATAGTTACATTTTTTAGTAATTTGTTTGATTTTTTAATAATTAATAGAATTTTTAACAGAAATATGACCTTTGTACACAAAAGTTATAATAAAAATAAAATATTTTAATTTCAATTTAAATAAACCACTTTTGAATAAAAATCTATTGTTAACCAAAAATTGAAATATTTCAATTTTTAGGTGAGAAACTACTTTGCAATAAAAATTAATTATTAACCAATTGAATTTAACAGAAAACGAGGAATTTTTTTTAGTTTGTTTGAATTTTAACTATACAGATAAATTTTCAGCAAACAAGAATTATTTTATATTCAAATAGAAGATTTTTCAGAAAAATATTAAATTTTTTGAACGTAAGAGCTAAATATTTTAGAAGGATTATCTTTTAATAAAATAGTTGAATTTTCTACTAAGAAAAATAAATTTTCCATTAAAAATGGGATCCTCGAAATTTTAGTTTCGGAAAAATAATGTGTATGAAAAAACACATTTTCGACCAATTGAAATAAAATAGAAAATACAAATTTAAAAAAACAGTTGACTCCTTGATCAAAATGATAAACTTTCAACAAACAAATTTAATTCTAAACCAACTAAAAACATGTTTATAACAGAAACTAAATTATTTTAATTTTTAGTTAAAGAACTTCTTTATAACAAAAAAAAATTGATGATAAACAAGTTGAATTCAAATAAAAATAAGAAATGAAAAGAAATTGTTCAATTCTCAACCATAAAATAATTAAATCTTCAACGAAAAATCATAAATTTCTAACCAAGAATAGAATCTTTAAATTTTTAGTTTATACAAATAATTTGTATAAAAATAATTTAACTAGCTAAATTCAAATAAAAAAGACAAATTTTAAGAAAATATTTAATTTTCTAATTGAAATTATAAATTTTCAAGAAACAAGATTAATTTCCTGCAGAAATAGACGATTTTTTAATGCATCAAGTTTCTACGAAATAGCTTAATTTTAAACTATTGAGAAACAATTTTTAATAAAAAATGCCACAGCTAAATTTGCAGAAAAACAAATAATTAAAAAAAAAAATTCTACTAAAGTAGTTATATTTTTAAATAAAAAGTCAAATTTATAAATAATAGTTAAATTTTCAACCAAAAATATGAATTTTCTACGATAAGAAAAGAATCGTTTTTCCAAAAGATTAATTTTTAACTAAAAAAAGTTTATAATAAAAAATGTAATAGCTTAATTTTTAGTTAGAAAACTACTTTTCAATACAAACCTGAATTATTAACCAGTTGAGTTCGACAAAAAATAAGGAATTCAGAACAAAAATTGCTCGACCCTCAACCATACGGCTGAATTAAAAAAAAATAATAATTTTACGTCCAAATACATAAATTTTTTAAAAAATTGTTCAGTTTTTAATCGTAAAAGCCAAATGTTTTTGTAAGATAATTTTTAGGAAAATATCTGAATTTAGTACTCAGAAATATAAATTCCGGACCAAAAATGGCATCGTTAAATTTTTAGAAAAAAAAAAATTTGTAGCAAGAAAAAACACATTTCAACCAAATGCATTAAAATAAAAAAAATATTTATATGCATAGTTAAATCCTCAATTAAGATGATGAATTTTCAGCAAACAAGATTTATTTTTGTACAAATATAAGAAAATTTAACAAAATAAAGTTTCTACCAAATAGTTGAACTTTCACCTTGAAAAGAAAAAAATTTTTATCAAAAATAAATGATTACATTTTTACAGTTAATAATTAAATTTAACAGAAAAAGAGACTTTGTAATAAAAAAAAACATTTTTAAATAAATAGTTTGATTTTCAACTAAAAATAAGCTCATAACAACAAATTAAATAGTTTAATTTTTAGTTGATGAAGTACTCTCTAACAAAAGAAAGAATGAATTAATTTATAGTTAAATTCAAATAGAAAATTTGTAAATTCTTCAAAAATGGTTGAATCCTTAACAATACATGTATTTTTAGCAAACTAGATCAATTTTTTTCTGCATAGACGAATTAAAAAAAATGTAAAACAGGTTCGTTTTTAAACTAAAAAGTCAAATATTTAAAAAAAATTAATTTTCAACAATATATTTGAATTTTCAACTTAGGAAGGTAAACTTTCAAACAAAAGTCGGATAGTTAAATTTTCATTTTTAAAAAGGTAATTTGAAGCAAAAAAATTATTTCAACTTTTAACCAAAAATATTAATTTTTTACTATAGAAGATGAATCTTTTCACCGAAAAGAAGAATTTTTAATAAAACAGTTAAATTTTCGACAAAAAATAAGATTTTAATGAAATGGTTGAATTTTTAACAAAATTATTCAACTTTTAACAAAACAGTATAATTTGTTACCAAATAGCTGAATTTTTAACATACAAATATGAACTTCAAACCAAGGAAATAAATTTTTTACCAAAAAATTAATTTTCAACAAAATACATGAAATTTTTTTAAAATCGTTTAATTTTAAAGTCAAGAAAGTTTTATAGCAAAACAAGAAATAGTTTATTTTTTAGCTAAAAAAATGATTTTCAACTAAAAAAAAATTTATTATCAACCAGCTCAATTCAACGAAAAATAAAGAATTTTTAAAAAATTGTTCAATCCTTAAACATACAGGTTAATTTTTTGTATACAAGATTAGTTTTCTAAACAAATAAACGAATTTTAAAAAAATTAATTTCCAACCAATTATTTAGAATTTATCAATAATTTCAAATAAAAAAAATATTTCAAGAACTTAATTGAAAGTGATCTCCTTTATGTATCATGTTGAAATTCTTGTCCAATTTTCAAATAGAGTAGAGTAATACCTAATTAATGTTAACTAGCATAATTATTTAAACAATGTATTATTATTCATAACATTCTTATAGAATAATGCTAAAGAATTTTAGTTCTTTCCAAAATGTCTTACTTTTTGCCCAATTTCTAATTAGACTGAAGTAAATAATTAATTAAAATTAACTTTATAATTGCTCAAACAATTTATTATTATTGTGAATGATATTCTATTTGAACAATGCTAAAAAGTTGCGGTTATCTTTAAAACTTTGAACTAATTGTCTACTGTTTACTTGGAGTGAGTCAATAATTAATAAAAATCAGTAAAAGTAATAAGTCTAACAAATTATTATTGTTTATAGCTATCTTTTTTGTATTAGTACTACATAGTTGCGGTTTCTTTTTCAAATTTTTTTACTTTCTACTCACTTTTTACTTAGTAAGGTAATATAAATAATAACATAATAATAATAAAAATAATAACATAATACAAAAAAAATGTTTTTTTCTTGAAATTTTCAGTTTTGCTCTGACTTTTTATTTATGAAAAAATAATAATTATAGCCTAGACAAGAAATAATTTTACAATTAGTATTGTATTTTTTCGATTGAAATATTTTTACTTTTTTTGAAAATTTAAACAAAGAAGCTTTAAGAATTAAACAAAGAATCTATCTTACACAAAAGACCAGAAAAAATTAAATAATTAAAAGTAGGCGGAGGGACTAGGTCTGTAAATAAATTGTAAAAGTTTTGTTTTCAATCACAACAATAAGCTTATTGCAAAGAGGAAGAATATATCAACGTTAAAGAAAGAAATTATTCAAAATATGTTTCCTTTTGATGTTCATTTATCACTTGTTTATAACTAAAACGCAAAGCTATGTTGAACATTTCAGAAAAAACGCAACTTTCTAGCACTTATTGAAAAGAAGATATTTTTTAACAATATGAAATTGTTTAAACAACTATTTTTATTATTTTGTATTAATCATTACCTCACTTAATGAAAAGTGAACAGAGAGAATATTGTTAACACTAATAATAATTTGTTAAAATAATGTTTTTTATCAACTGAAATTTATAATTACTCCTCTGTCATTGGCAAGTAGAGCAAAAGTTAAAAATTTCAGAAAAAAACATAACTTTCTAGCACTTATCTGAGAGAAGATATTTTTAAGCAATAATACATTCTTTTAACTTTTTTTATTGTTTACTTGCAATTATTATTACCTAACCTAATAAAAAAGGAAGAAAAGTGAAAAATTCTAGTAAAAACCGCATTCATCTGTCCTTAATATGGATGGAGATATTTAATAACAATAACAATTTATTAAAACGATAATTTTTACGGAATTAAATTAATTATTAAATTACTTTAAGTATAAAATACACAAAGAGTTAAATTTTTTAGAAAAAGTTGCGAATTTGTAGCATTACTTAAATTAAATATCATCAACAATAATAATAAATTGTTTATACAAATATTTTCAATGACGTAAACTCATCATTTTGGCAAACTAATTGAAAAGTGGACAAAAAGATAAACATTTAAAAAAAAAATAAAATTCCTAGTATTATTCAGATATAATATTATTAGCAATAATGATAAATTATTTGAAAAAATATTTTTGGTAAAAATTATGAACTACTACCTGACTAATTGAGAATTGGACATAAAGTAGGAAATTTTTAGAGAAACCGCGACTTTCTGTATCTGTTTTAGAGAGAAAATTGCCAAAAACTATGATAAATTGTTTAATTAATATATGTACACATCTAATTATTAGTACAAAGTAGTATTTCGAGTATTAAAAACAATTTTCATTCAAATAAATGCAAAAAGTCATACTTAGCGCCAAAAACTCGCAAAAACTGGACAGGGTCTGGATCGAGAAATCTCTCTGTCTCTCTTTTACTTTTCCCTTTTCCTTTTTTCTCTCCCTTTTTTTTTCCTCTTTTCTACTTTTCACCTTTCAAATGGAAAAGGAAAAAGGGGTGAGGGGAAGAAGGAAGTGGGAAGGGGAAAATTGAAAGGGAAAAGAAGAAAATATAAGAAGAAAAGCGAAAAGAGGAAAGAGAAAAAGAAGAAGTTAAAGAGAGAAGGAAAAGTGGAAAAGGGGAAAAGAGGACAAAGGAAAGGAAAAATTTAAGAAAAAAGGCAAAACGAAAAAAGGGCAAAGGGTAAAGGGAAAAGGAAAAGGAAAAAGAAGAAAAAGGTTAAGGGAACATGGATAAGGGATAAGAGATAAGGAAAAAGGGAGATCTAATTATTAGTATAATGTATCATATTGTGTATTAGAAGCAATTTGCATTTGAAAAATGCAAAAAAAATCATAATTATCGCCAAAAACTCACTAAACAAATTTTTGAAGTAAAACTTCTTTTGGGAAGTGAATTAAAAGGAACCATCGACCTAGCGACCAAACGATCGGTCAGAATTTGGATCGAGAAATCTCTGTACTTCTCTTATTTTTCCCTTTTCTCCTTTCCCTTCTCCCCTTTCCACTTTTCAAAAGTAAATGGAAAACGGGGAAGAGAAAGTGGAAACGAAGAAAGGGAAAGTTAAAAGAAGAAAAGAGGGATTGGAAGAGGAAAAGGGAAAGCGGGAAAAGGGGAAGGGAAATGAAAACGTAAAGGTAAAGGGAGAGTGGAACAGTGAAAGTGAATAGGGGGAAAAGAGAAGGGGGAAGTGAAAGAAGAAAATGATGAGGGAAAAAAGAAAAAAGTAATGAGAAAGGGTAAGGGGGAAAGGGTAAAGAAAAAAGTAATAACGGATAAGGTAAAATGAATAGGGGATAGATAAATATTAGTATAAAGTATTATTTGATTTATTATAAATAATTTGCATTTTAAAATATGCAAAAAGATCATAATAAGCACCAAAAACTCGCCAAAACTAGGCAGGGTATGGATCGAGAAATCTCTCTGTCCCTCTCTTTCTTTTTCCTTCTTAAATCCTTTCCTTTTTCACTTTCCTCTTTCCAAAACTGAAGGAAAATAGGATAAGAGGGAAAAAAATGTTGAAAGGGGAAAAGGGCAAGAGGAAAGGAAAAGAGGGAAATATAAGAGGGAAAGTGGAAAGAGAAAGGAGGAAAAGTGGAAGATAAAGAGGAAAGGAAAAGTAGAAAAGGGACTGTGACAAGTAAAAAGGATCAAAAGGGAAAGGGAAAGTGAAAGAGAGACAAGGGAAAGGAAAAGGGAAAAGGTAATAAGGGATAAGGTAAAATGAATAAGGGAGATATAAATATAAGTATAAAGTAGTATTTGATTTATTATGAACAATTTTCATTTTAAAAGATGCAAAAAGATCATAATAAGCACCAAAAACTCGCAAAAACTAGGCAGGGTATGGATCAAGAAATCTCTCTGTCCCTCTCTTTCTTTTTCCTTTTCTCTCCTTTCCTTTTTCACTTTCCTTTTTCCAAAACAGAAGGAAAAAGGGATAAGAAAAAAAAAATGTTGAAAGGGGAAAAGGGCAAGAGGGAAGGAAAAGAGGGAGATATAAGAGAGAAAGTGGAAAGAGAATGGAGGAAAAGTGGAAGATAAAGAGGAAAGAGATAGAAGAAAAAGGAATGTGACAAGTTAAAAGTATCAAAAGGGAAAGGGAAAAGTGAAAGAGAGACAAGGGAAAGGAAAAGGGAAAAGGAAAAAGAGGAAAAAGGTAAAGGAAACAGGGATAAGGCATAAGGAAGAAGGGAGATCTAATTATTAGTATTAAGTAGCATATTATGTATTAGAAACAATTTGCATTTAAGAAATGTAAAAAGCAATTATAATTATTGCTAAGGACTTGCAAAACCCATTTTTCAAGTAAAACTTTTTTTGAGACGAAAGTAAATAAAAAAAAACCAGAAACCTAGCGACCAAGCGACCAAGCAGGGTTTGGATCAAGAAATCCCTGTATCCCTCTTATTTTTCCCTTTTCTCCTTTCCCTTCTTTTCTTTTCACTTTCCAAGAAGGAACGGGAAACGGAGAAGAGAATGTGGAAACGGAGAAAGGGAAAGTTAAAAAGAGAAAAGAGGGAATGTAAGGGGTAAGGGAAAAGCGAAAAAGGGAAAAAGAACAAAAAAGGAAGTGCGGGAAAGTGTCAGTGAATAGGAGAAAAAGGGAAGGGGAAAGTGAAAAGTTAAAAGGGAAAATGGTGAGAGGAAAGGGAAAATGGAAAGGTGACAAGGAGTGAAGGATAAGGTAGAAGAAAGGTCGTATTATTAGTATAAAGTAATATATAATGTATTATAAACAATTTGCATTAAAAAAAATGCCAAAAAGTCATAATTAACGCCGAAAACTCGCGAAAACTAAACAGGGTTCGGATCGAGAAATCTCTCTGTCTTTCTCTTACTTTTCACTGTTTATTTTTATCCTTTTCGCCTTTTCTCTTTCCAAAAGAAAAGGAAAAAAGGGATAAGGGAAAAGAGAACGTGGTAAGGGAAAAAGAAAAAGGGGAAAGAGAAAGGGAAAAAATAGAAGAGGAAAAGCGGAAAGTTAGGTAGGAAAAGTAGAAGTCAAAGAGGAAAGGAAAAGGGGAAAAAGAAAAAAGAAAAAGGAAAAGGAGCAAAAGGTAAAAAAAAAAAAATTAGGCATAAGGAAGAAGGGAGATTTTATTATTAGTATAAAAAGTATTTTATGTATTAGAAACAATTTGCATTAAAAATGCAAAAAAAAAATGAAAAAAAATTATAATTATCGACAGAAACTGGCAAAACCCATTTTTGAAATAAAACTTCTTATAAGACGGAAGAGAAATTAAAAAAAACTGGTTTCCAACTGACCGAGCGACCAGGCAAGATTTGGATTGAAAAAACTCTCTGTATCTCTCTTACTTTTCCTTTCTCCCCTTTTCCTTCTCCCCTTCCCACTTTTTAAAAGGAAAGGGGAGAGGGAAAACAGGGAAGAAAAATTGGAAACGGAGAAAGGAAATGTTAAAAGAAGAATAAAGAACATGGAAAGAGGAAAGGGGAAAGCGGAAAAGGGGAAGGGGAAGGAAAACGAAAAGGGAGTGTGGGAAAGTGAAAGTGAATAGGAGGAAAAGGGAAGAGGAAAGTGAAAGAAAAAATCATAGGGGAAGTAAAGAAAGTTAAAGGGAAAAGGGAAAAAGGGTAAAGGAAAAAGTGATAAAAGATAAGGGATAAGGCGAAAGGGAGACCTAATTATTAGTATAAAATAGTATTTTATGTACTAGAAACAATTTTCTTTTCATAAATTCAAAAAACTTATAAGTAGCGCCAGAAGTTTTCAGAACACATTTTCAAAGTGAAACTTCTTATGAAACGGGAGTGAATTGAAAAAAACGGGCGACCAAGCGATTGAGCGACTGGGCAGGGTCCAAGTCGAGAAATCTCTATGTCTCTCTCACTTTTCCCTTTTTACTTTCCCTCTTTCGAAAAAGGAAGGGGAAAAGGGAAACAAAGAGCAAAAGAAAAAGTGGATAGGGGAAAAGGAAATAAATAAGAGAAAGTAAAAGGGGAACGGGGAAATCTAAAAAGAGAAATGAAAAGAAGGAAGGAAGAAAGTTAAAGGGAAGGGGAAAAGTGAAAGTGAAAATGGAGAAATGGAAATGGGATAGTCAAAAGGGGACAGAAGAAAGAGAAAATGGAAAGGAAATAGGAAAAAAGGAAATAATGTAAAATGAAAAGGGGACATGGAAAATGGGAAAGGGTACAGGTAAAGGGGAAAGAGAAAAGGGAAAAAAGTGAAAGGAAATGGTGTATAAATATAAGAAATGAGTGAGAACGGGTGAAAAGAAAGGGAAAAGTGGAAAGGCAAAAAGAAATGAGTAAAGGGAAAGGGCAAGGGAAAGGAGAAAGGGAAAGAAAAAAGGGTTAAAGGAAAGGTGAAATAGGACAGAAAAAAGGGAAAGGGGAAGAGCAAGAGAGAGACAAAGAGATTTCTCGATTCAGATCCTGCCCGTTCATGTGATCATATTGATTCCTTACGAAAAATTTATAAGTTAATTTATCAAAGTTTTACTTCTGCCGTCTGAGATTACTGACACACACTATTTTTCTTACTTATGGAATTCTTTGGGACCCTATAAAACAGGCTTATGGGGGTGATATAAAAAAATTAGTGGTATATTCGTATTGCACAACTAATTTTGAAGAGAAATGTTAGGTTTAAACTCAATTTAGCCAATACTGACAATCTTGAATTGAACTTTCAAAAACCTATTTTTGTCTTATGGGGAATAGGCGTTAAGATTTCTGGGGCTTGAGCTACTACTAAATATTAAAAAAAAAAAAATTGGATTTTTTTTTTGCGAATCCAAACAAATTCCTAGGCAGAATACATACAAATTCAAAAAATAATATATTTCTAATGCATATTTGCAACATCCTAGTTGACCCTCCCTGATGAGTATGGTCGTCAGTTTGGAAGGATATATTCAAAGGAAATTCGCGATCAGCGCCTCAAGTTAATTCAGTCTCTGATTCTGCGGTTTATCAACAAACACGTTCACAATTACACATACACATAATACACAAAATGGTGCCTAACTCCTAGTTTAACCGATAGTTTGTTCTCAAAGTCGGTGCCCCTACCACAAACCGTTTAGCTACGTTGAACGCTTCCATCGATCTTTCAAGACGATAAATTAACGCCGAGCTAACCCCGCTAGGATGGATTTCGTTGTCGTTACCGTAGCCCAATTGTCCCAGTTTCCAGAAATCTTTGAACGGGTTCCCATGAGGTTATATAATATCGATTCTAGTGTCACTGAACCAGCAGGATTTCTGGTTTCCGTGACTCTGATTTAAATACCATTCGAATACGTGTACTCTGGGACTTCCAAGAAGCCTTGAAGTCATCCCAGAGCCTCCCCGGCTCTCGAGTACTGTGATCCATCTTCCTTCACCCTTGGCTTTGTTTTCTCGAAATTCATGAATCTCTTTTTCTGCTATCCACATCCATTATCATTTCTTTCGGAAAATATTATTTTCTTTCAGCCATATCAAGGCGGAAGTAAAGTTAATAAGGTGTAAGCTTTTTTCCAGGACAGGTTAATAAAGATGAGTTATTACTATAACCTGATTTCCAAAACGTTTTCTGAACTCATTTTCTGATAAGGATCTAATGTTTTCAGGAAATATGAGTGATATTGTATTGTATTGGGAATGATTGGTGTAAATTGTTTTATTATAAAATCATGAAAAGCGCGGTCAAATAGAATTTTAGCATAGATTAATGTACCATCACCTAATGTAACATACCATGACCTTTTTATAAACTTTTTATTTGCGAGCGTATGATTATAATTATCTTAAATTTCAATATCTTTGTTAATTTTCTTTTAATGTCAATAATTATTTATCGATACTCAAAGAAGAAAAACAAAAGAATTTATTATTCGTCACTCAACGGATTTAGTTGTTTAAAAAAGATATCATTTTACCTAATTACAATTTATAGAATGCATTATTATGCGTGTGTTATATTGAAAAAAAAATTTTTTTCAATTATTTATTTCACTATTTCCTTCCCGATCTCTGTTTCACACTCGTATTTAACAACTGTTTTCAATAAATGCTGAATTATATTATCATATATATCATGCTGTCTTATTTTCAATGAATTTTTCTTCAACGTAACAATCCGTAATCTATATCACTAAATAGAAATTTTACCAAAAAATAATTTATATGGTATCATAATAAGTAGAATTTCAGAGTAGTTTTAGTAATTTGAAAAAAAAAATAAAGAATAAAGAAAAGGTCAAAACACACACGCGCGCGTGTGTGTGTGTGTGGCAAACTTTTTTGTAAACACGATAAATTAAAAAAGGTTGCAGATAAATTAAAGAAATTTGGAGAGCTTATTTTTATCGCTAATATTTTAAAACTGACCAAAGAATTTCTGAAAATATTGATTACATTTTTTTGTAGCACTTTATAATACTTGAAAAATCGGTTTTTATACTAAAACTTTCTTCTTTACCATAGTTCAAAGTTTATGCACGAATATAAAAGATTCTTTGGTTCGGGACGAATCAATTGAACTATAATATTAATACATTTCATTAAAGCGTAAGAAGGTTATCGATATTTATATTATAATAAAAATCGATTTTTATAGCAAAAATTTTCTCATTTTTATAATTTAAAGTTGATGTAAAAATAGAGAAGATGTGTTGATTCGAAAAAAATCAATTGATCTATTATGTTGATACACTTTATTGAAAAGTAAGAAAGCTATGGTTATGCATAAAATTCGAAAAAACTGTTTTTGATAGTAAAATTGTTTTCACTAACATAATTTGAAATTTATGCAATAACGGAAAAGATTTCTTCATTCTCAGCAAATTGATTCACCTGTATTATTAATACACTTCATTATTTATTATCATTATTAAAAATATTTTATTAATATTATAAATTTGATTATTATAATTAATAAACTTTAAGAAACATCTGCTATAAACAAAAAAACTTTATCATCAACCTAATCCAAAGTTGATGCATGAATAAACAAAATTTTTGATCATAAATTTTCAAATAAAATAATTCCACCAATTTTTGTTAAAAATCATGAAGCTGAGAAAGGAATGGGGTGCGACAGAATTTTTCTCTTTTTTTCTAGATAGAAAAATTACTATTTCAAAAACAAAAATTAATTTGTCTGATTTGTAATTGTATTCAAGAATGTTTTAAATTACTTTTTTGTTTTGTATTTTTTGTGCATTTCTATTCTTAAATTAATTTTTTTTTAAATTTGGTTTATCTATTATTTGAAAAATCACTAATGCTTCCTCTATGAGGAAGCAAATCGATTTTCTAACCGGAAGCAAAGTGCTCTTGAAATGAGCACCATAAATAAAGTGGAAACGCTCGAGGTCTATTTTCCTGGATAGTAGATTCAATTTAATTAAAAACTCTATTATTATATTTTAGTGCAAAAATAATCTCTTTTTGTTGAATATTACACTATTTGATTGCGAATTTAATTATTTTGTTGAAAATTTGAGTACTTTGTCAAAAAGTCATTTTTTTTAATAATTCAACAACTTGGTTTAAACGAACTATTTAACTAAAAATTTATTATATTGGCTAACATTTTAATCATTTTGTTGAAAATTCATTTCACTTTGGTGAAAAGTTAATTTTCGAACTAAAATATTGTCTGTTTCATTTTTGGTTGAAAATTGATATATTTCTTTAATTTTTTTTTTTTAGTTTACAATTTAACTTCTTGGTAAAAATTTCAAGCTGATTAGTATTACATATTTTTGGTCAAGGATTTCACTACTTTCTGGACAATTTTTATTTTTTTTATTTTTAGTTTTATTTTTGATTGAAAATTGATAAAGTGAACTACTTGCTTGAAAATTAATTTTTCCATTCTCATCAGAGAAAGTATTAGATTTGTGTGAAATTTGGAAAAAATATATTTTGTTAAATACATAATTATTGCGTACGGCTTCTAATATTACCCGAAAATTAAAATAATTTATCCTTTTGACTTTTTTTGATAAAAAAAAATTATCAGATTTATTGCATTTTCAAAATTCAAAAAAATAAACGAAAATGAAAATTGTAAGCCAAACGACGCACAATAAAAAAGTCAAAGTAAAGAAAAACTTTGCTTTTTGAAAGACCTAAAAGATAATATGCAGATAACACTGAAATAACACAGAAAACAAAAAAATTAAAGTTTTGGAAGAAAGAAGCAAGGTACGAACAATAATAATAACACAATAGTTGTACACCTATAAATGATCTATAAATTTGTTATTATCCATTTTTTTATGAAACGTGTAGTTCCTTTTTTAATCGTAGAAATAAAAATAAAAAGATTCAATTTTTAGACAAACGATACAAGCTATAAAAAAAATAAATTGACAAAAATTGTTCACCCGCGATAGATTTATAAATTTCTTATTATTTATTTTATGATAGGGTGAGTAGTTTTTGTTTTATCCCTGAAAAAATTACAATATTGTTTAAAAATTGTGAAAAAGCAACGCAAGGTAAGAAAAAATTGATAGATAAAAGTTGTTCACTTGAGAATATCTGTTAATTTTTCATTATTTATTTTTTGGTAGGGTGAATATTTTTTCTTTTAATTGTAAAAAATAACATTGAGAATGAACAAATTAATAGTTTGGAAAAGCAAAACAAGGTGCAATAAAATCTGCACTTTTTTAATTTATAAAAACAAAACATTAAAAATAAATTTAAAAAAATTAATGGTCAATAATCTTTTTGATTCCTCATAGAGTAAGCTTTGTGATGGTAAAATTTTCGAAAAATGCTGAATTTATTTAATTAAACGTTTCTCAATTAAAAAATGTCTAATGCAATGTTCTGAGCAATCGTCCGGATGTGTGTGTGGATTTGTGTGTGGACTTGTGGATCTCACACTTTTTTTTGACACGATAACTTGAAAACCGTTGCAGATGTATTGCTGAAATTCAAAGGATTTATTTTCATCGCTAATAGCTTGAAGCTAACCAAAGGATTTCTAAAAATATTTATTGCATTTTTTTCTAGCACATCTCAATATTTAAACAATCGGTTTTTTATGGTCAAACTTCTTTTACTAATATAATTCAAAGTTGATGCAAAAACATAAAAGATTCCTTGGTCTAAGAATATAAAAGATGTGTTAATTAGAAAAGAATCGATTGACCTATAAGGTTTTCACATTTTAATGAAAAGTGAAAAAGCTATAGTTATGTATAATATTTTAAAATGCGGTGTTTTACAGTAAAACTTTTTTCTTTCACATAAATCAAAATTGATGCAGAAATAAAAAATATTTCTGGATTTGATGTAAATCGATTGACCTATAATATTAATATATTTTATCAAAGAGGAAAGTTAAGGTCATTTATATTATATTAAAAATCTGTTTTTATAGTAAAAATTTTCTCATTTTCATAATTAAAAGTTGATGTGAAAATAGAAGAGATAAGCTAACTCGAGATGAATCCATTGACCTATAATATTAAAACTTTTTATTTGAGATTGAGTAAACTATATTAATGCATGGTATTTGAAAAAATAGTTTTTTATAGTACCCAGTCCATTCTTCCTTTCCTTTCCCTCCTTTTCTAAGCCTCATTATCTTTGTCTTTTTTACATTCAGATTCAATCTTTCTCCATCTAAGTATTTTTCTAATCCTGCAATTAAACCCACTATCACTTTTTTAACCTCTGACATCAACACTATATCGTCTGCGTAT
>JAUELO010000356.1:483307-495323 GCA_032357855.1 Amphibolips quercusostensackenii
TATATATATATATATATATATATATATATATATGCGAGCACCTTTTAGTTAAAGTTGGCTTAGCCCTCCAGTCTTTAATTAATTTACTTTTAATTTAAATCGAAACATTACCTTTTGTTTCTGTGGCTGCCGTCGTAGAATTGAGGGAAAAAGGGTGAATTTAAATTTGGTTTATTTGATTACTAGGGTTTAATCGAACGTTCCAGAAATGCCAGCGAATTTCCTTGGAGATTTTACGACGTCCTTTTCCTGTGTAATAGCGTGGTGCTGGCGATTAGGTGAACCGATTTTGTTGCTTCCGTTTCGCGTAGCGATTATTCGAATCGATTTTGGTTTATACGCTAGATACTCTCGGTAAAGACTTCTGCCTTTAGACAAAATTATTTTTTAACATGCATACCTAGTAGTATCAGTCATTTTAAGCCAGGCATATTGATTTTTTAATAGCATGGTCTATTCGCAGTCAGTCATAATAAAATTCGAGTAGTATAAGTCATTTCAAGACAGCCATGCAAATTATGGAATAGCAAATGTTTCAAGTTAGTCGTAAAGACCTTTACGTAGTGTAAGTCACTTCAGGTCCAACATATATAGTAATAAATAGCAGATTTCATTTTAAGCCTGTCACAAGGACCTTCGAGTAGTATAAGTGATTTAATGTCAGAAATTCAGATTATAGAATAGAAAAATTCATTGCAAGACAGTCATAACAAACTTGAAGTAGTGTGAGTCATTTTAAGTCAGCCACACTTTTAATATATCATCAGACATTTAAAAAATATTTTAAATATTGCGCAAAGATTTCTGAAGAATTCCCAAGATGGCAAAGATTTGAAAAGATATTTAATATTTCGCAAAGATTTAAGATAGAATTAAAAGATTGCACGCAGATTTCAATGATTTCACAAAGATTTCATAAAGATTTTTACAATTTCGCAAAAATTTTGTATGAATTTAAAAGATTTCACAAAGAATTCAATGATTTCAATAATTTTACAAATATTACTAAATATTTTAAAAAGATCTCCAAAGATATTAGAAAGATTTCACAAAGACTTTAATGATTTTCTGAGTATTTAAAGGATTTCAAATATTATGCAAAAATTTCAGATAGACTTACAAAATTTCGCCAAGCTTTTAATTATCTGTGAAAATTTCGGAAAGATCTAAAAAATGCAGGCAGATTAAAATAATTTCAAAAATATCAAATATTTCACATATTTAGCAAAGATCTTCAAAGGTTTTATCTGAAAATATTAATTTATTATGAATAATTTCATGACTTCACAAAGATTTAACAAATATTTCTAATATTTTGCAAAGATTATAGACTATATATTGAAAATATTTCACAAAGATTTTCAAAGGTTTCCAAAGATTTTTTAACTATTATTATTTATTATTTATTATTATTATATATTATTATTTCACGAAAATTTCAAATAGATTTCATAGTGTGCACAAAGATTTCAATAATTTAACAAATATTTTCAGATATTTAAAAAATATTTTTAATATTTCGCGGAGATTTTGGAAGATTTTTAGAGATTTTAGAAAAATTTTGGGTAATTTTAAAAGATTTCAGAAAGACTTGAATGATGTGAATGGTCTAACGAATATCACCAAATATCACAAAAATATTTTAAATATTTCGAAAACATTTACAAAGATATCAGAAAGATTTCAATTAAATAATTTTATGATTTTACAAAGATTTTTTGCTTAAATTTTTAATGTTTCGTAAAGATTTTGGATATATTTTAAAGATCGCACAATGATTTTACTGATTTTTCAAAGATTTCAATGTCCTAACAATAATTACAAAATATTGTTGATATTAAATAAATATTACAATGATTTTCGAAGATTACAAAGATTTGATAAAAATTTCAATAACTGTACAAATATCAGATATTTCAAAACTATTAAAAATATTTCTTAAAGATTTCTCAGGGTTTTCAAAGATGTCAGAAAGATTTCACAAAGATCATAATGATTTTTTAAAGATTTTGTAGATTTCACAAAGATTCCAATTATTTTACGAAATTTTTAAATAAATTTTAGAGATGGCACAAAGCTTTCAGTAATTTCATAAATATAATTAAAAATTTCAAAAATATTTCAAATATTTTGCAAAGTTTTTTGAAGATTTCGCAACAATTTTAATGATTTTCCAAAGATTTTACAAAGATTTCCAATATTTCGTATAGATTTTACATAGATTTCGAAGATTGCAGAAACATTTTAATAGTATGAAAGATTTCAAAATTCGACAAAGATTTCATTAATTTAACAAATTTAATCGGATACCTCAAAAATATTTTAAATATTTCGCAAAAATTTTAGATAGACTTTAAATATTGCACAATGTTTTTAATTATTTCCTAAAGATGTCAATAGCTTTACAAATATTACTAAATATTTTTTTGATTTGAGAAAGATCACAATGATTTTCTAAAGATTTTAAAGATTTGATAAAGATTTTAATAATTTTACAAATATTATCAGATATTTCAAAAATATTAAAAATATTTCGCAAAGATTTCTGAAGGTTTTCAAAGATTTTAGAACAATTTCACAAAGATCCTAATGATTTCTAAAAGATTTTAATGATTTCGCAAATATTATTACTTATTTTACAAAAATTTTCGAAGATTTCAAAAAGATTTTTTAAACAATTTTAATGGTTTTACAAAGATTTTACAAAGATTTCAATTATTTCTAAGATTCTCAAGATACGACAAAGATTTTAAATATTTCGCAACGATTTGGAAATTTTTTCAAAGATTTCAGAAAGATTTTAAAAAGATTTTAGAAAGATTTTACAGTAATCTTAATGATTTTCCAAAGATTTTAAATATTTGTCAATGATTTCAAATATTTCGCAAAGAATCTGGATAGATTTCAAAGATTTCAGAAAGACTTTAATGTTCAATTATTTAACAAATATTTACAAATATTTTAATTTTTTTTAAACATTTTCAAAAATATAAAAAAGATTTCACAAAGATTTCAGTGGTTTTTAAAGAATTTTACAGATTTCAACTATTTTTCAAAGATTACAGATAGACCTAAAAGATTTCTCAAAGCTTTCAATTATCCAAACAAATTTCAAACAGATCTAAAAAATAAAAAAAGATTCCAATAATTTTTTAAATATTGTTAAATATTTTTAAACTATTTGAAATATTTTGCAAAAAGACTTTAATGTTCAATTATTTAACGAATATTTACAAATTTTTTAATTTTTTTAAAAACATTTCCAAAAATATAAAAAAGATTACACAAAGATTTTAGTGGTTTTTAAAGAATTTTACAGATTTCAACTATTTTTCAAAGATTACAGATAGACCTAAAAGATTTCTCAAGGCTTTTAATTATCTAAACAAATTTCAAACAAATTTAAAAAATGAAAAAAGATTCCAATAATTTCTCAAATGTTGTTAAATATTTTTAAACTATTTTAAATATTTTGCAAAAATTTCCAAATATTTCACAAAGATTTTCCAAAAATTTAAATGATTTCTCTAAGATTTCACAAAGATTTAACCAACTTAAAAAATGTTACAAAATATTTCAAATATTTTGCAAATATTCACAAAAAAATCAGAAAGTTTACAATGATTCCCTAATAATATTGAAGATTTTAAAGATTTGTCAAAGATCCTTATGACTTCTTAAATGTTTTAAAGATTTCACTAAAATTTCATATATTTCACAAAGATTTTGGATGAATTCAAAACATTTAACAAAGACTTGAATGATTCTAATAATTTCACAAATAATACCAAATATTGAAAAAATTTATCAAATATTTTAAACTGATTTTCAAAGATATTAAAAAGATTACACAAATATTTAAACGATTTTCTAAGGATTTTAAAAATTTTAAATATTTCTGAAAGTTGACGGATAACTATAAAATATTTCACAAAAATTTCAATTATTTCACAAAAGTTTTAAATAGATTACAGAGATCGCACAACGATTTTAGAATTTTCACAAATATAATGAAATATTTGAAAAAAATTTTAAGCACTTTTTTATACTTTCAAAAAGATCAGCAAAATTAAATTACAGACGAAAACGATTTTAAAGAATTTAATTTAAAAAAATTAAAAGCTTTCAATGATTTTGAGAGATATAAGAAGATTACAAATTTATTTAAGATTTCTTAGAAAATTTTATATGGTTTAGATTTTATTTTGAAACAATAATTTTAACTTGTAGCTATACAAAATTTCTTTAATTTCTAATGATTTAACAAATGTTTAGGTAGACTAAATTTTGCAGGGTTTCAAGGAAATTCAAAAATTTTCTTAAGATTTACAAAACCATTTAAAATGATTGCTTTTCAATAAATTCTAAAAGAAAATTAATAAAGAAGACAAAACATTTTAAATGTTATTTTAAAATTTTTTAAAGGAGTGTAAGACATTTTAGAGCAAAATTTTGCAATTTAGCCATGTGAGATAATTTGAGAAAAAATTTGAATAACTTTAAGCAATATTTAGAAGATTTAAAACGATTTTGAAGAAAAATTTCTTAAGATTTGCGTAAAAATTTAAAATAATTTTTCATTTGAAAAAACGGACATCAGGGATAAATGAAAAAAGGTCTCTTAACATTTCAAACGATTTCTGAACATTACGAGAAGGAATGTAGAAGATTTATAGGCAAAATGTTTCAATTTTGTGAAATTTAAAAATATAAAAATAAATCAAGTGAATATAAAAAATATTTAGTATAATTTAAAAGATTCGGAAAGACTTTTAAGCCTCAAAAAATTTTTAGAAATATATGTTTTAAAATTTAAAAAAAACCGCTACAAGCTTTCAAAGAATTTCAAATGTTTTCAAGAGCATGAAATAACTTTTTTAAAATTAGTGGCAAAATTTAGAAGATTATAAAACAATTTTTCACATTTTTTAATGAATCTTCGAAGCCTAAAGAAAAATTCGAATCAGTTGAGAAAATTGTTAGGAATTTAGAACGTTTGAAATAGATAAGATATATTTGAAAATTTAGAAACGTTTCTTAGAATTATACAATATTTTTTTGATTTTTTCTCAACTTTTAGAATTCCTAAAAATCTTTTAAAAAGACTTGAATTCTTCCTAATATTTTTAAAAATTTTTTTGTATGAAAAAAGTCTTTAAAATTTTCTAGATTGTTGTCTTGACACCTCTGAAATATTTAAAATTTTGTTCAGTTTGCTCAAAAATCTTATGAAAATTATGTTTATATAAATTTCAAAACAAAAGGATAACACTTATTTTTTGTTCTTAATTCTTAGAATTTAATTTTAGCTCAAATTTAAGCGTTAAAAAACTTCTAACCAACACGTAGTTATTTAAAAATTTGTATATTATATAAGTCATAATATTATCTTGTTTGCTTTATTGTATTGAAAAAATGTTATTAAATTGGTGAATTTCAATTATTACTTACATCAAGTAACTCAAGTATTTGCATGAATAAAAAAAATACTAGAAAAACATTCAGTGTTATATCAAAATATTTTTTTATTTATTTCTGTCTTTTTTCCTCAGGAATATTATGAAAATTATGTTCATATACGTTTAAAAACAAACTGCTAATGCTTATTTCTTTGTTTTCAGTTATTAAAATTCAATTTTAGCTTGAATTGAAGTGCTAAAAATTTTTTAACGAATAAGTAGTTATTGCAAATTTTTTATATTGCAATAATAATAGTATTATTTGTCTTTTTTATGGTATTAAAGAAATATTATGAATTTGCTAAACTTTAATTAGTACTTACATATATAAGGTAACCTGTAGTATTTGCATGACTTAAAAAAAATATTAAAAAAGCATTCGGTGTTAAATTAGAATATTGTTTTATTTATAGACAATACTTTATTTAAAAACAACTTTTTTTTCATTCATAAATAATCTATTGTTTTTTCAACATAATGCAAAAATTGTTACGTAATGGCGATAAGGGGGGAAGGGGTCCAAAGAAATTGTTACGGTCTGCCATGGAGGGAGGGGGCTAGAAAAAGTCAAATATAATATTATGTAATATGTAAACGCTTACTTATTTTTTTCTTATTTGTGAAATTGTTTGAAGTTAAAGGAAAATTTAGCAAAATAGCTTTTTGAAAATTGTTTAGTGAATTTGTAAATTATCTCATGAATCATTTTGAATCTAATAATATTGTGTTATTGTTTGTGAACATTTATCACCTATCGATTGCGGTAGAAGATATGGTCTTTTTTGTAATTTTGTGTTACTTATCATGTTTTTTACAGTTTTTTGTGGAGTGACTTCTTTTCCGAGCCCCTTAATACACATCTGGGAATTCCTTTACACCAAAATTTGTAGTCCAGGAATTTTAAGTCAACCATGTAAAGTATTAAATAGCAAAAGTATTTCTCATTGAGTCATAATAATTTTCAAGCAGTATTGATCATTTTAAGTCAGCCATATTCACTATAAAATAGCAGAGCTCGTTCCAAGTGAGTTATAGGAATATTCAAATAGTGTAAGTCATTTAAGGTCAGTCAAAGTAACCATTCTCCATCGTACGAGCATTTAAAAGAGATTCGCAGGCGGGGCGGGGGGTACATTTTCAGAAAAATGTATTACATATTTCGTGCATGGACCCATAGTCATAAGGACATCCAAGTAGTATAAATATTTTCAAGTCATAAGTGTGGACCATAAGGTAGCAGACTTAATTTCAAGTCAGTTATCAAAAACCTACAGAAGTAAAAATAATTTTTAATCAGCTTAAAGCATCATTGAAAAGCAAAGCTCATTTTAAATCAGGCATTAGAAAATTCAAGTAGTACAGGTAATTTTAATTGAAACGGTCAAATCATAAAATAATCGAGTTTATTTTTAGTTAGTCCTAAGAACCTTTAAGTAGTATAAGACATTTCAGGTCAGATAAATTGATTATAAAATAGCATAGTTAATTAATAAATATCATTTTTCATAGTTAAATTTAGTTAGTCAACTATAAAAAACAGCAAGTATTATAAGTCACTTAAATTGAGATGAACGGATTATAAAATGGCAGATTTAATTTCAAGTCAGTCATTAGAATCTTTAAGTAGCAAAAATAATTTTCAATTAGCCAAACAGATTATCAAAAAGCAGAGTTCATTTCTAGCAGTTCATGACTTTAAGTAGTAAACATTTTTTTTTGAGTCAGCTGATCATATTATAAAATAGCAGAGTTTATCCCAAGTCAGTCATTAGGACCTTGACGTAGTATAACTTTTTATAAGTCAGGCACACGGATTATGAAATAACAGACTAAAGTCTAAGTCTAAGTCTAAGTCTAAGTCTGTCTTAATAACCTTCAAGTAGTGTTAAATATTTTAAATTAGAAACATAGATTATAAAATAGCAGAGTTCCTTCACAGTCAGGCTTAATAACCTTCAAGTAATGTAAGTGAATCTAAATCAGAAACATACATTATAAAATAGCATCTTTTATTGCAAGTCAATCATAGGATATTTCAAGTAAGTTTTAGCCATTTAGTTAAGCTAATTGGATTATTAAATAGCAGAGTTCATTTCCAGGTAGTCATAAGAACCTTTAAGTAGTATAAATCATTTGAGGTCAGCTGATTGTATTACAAAATAGCAGAGATCATTCCGAATCAGTGATTGAGACCTCAAAGTAGTATAAGTAATTTTAAGTTAAAAATACTGATTATAAAATAGAAGATTTCATTTCAAGTCTGTTATAATAGCCTTCAAGAAGTATAAGTGATTTTAAATTAGACAAACTGATTAAAAAATGGTAGAGTTCATCTCAAGTCAGTCTTCATAACCTTTAAGTAGTGTAAAATATTTTAAATCAGAGACACGGATTATAGAACAGCAGCGTTTATTGCAAATCAGTCATAAGACATTTCAAGTAGTATTATTTATTTTAGGTCAACTAAGCCGATTGTAAAATACGAGAGTTCATTCCAAGTCAGTCACTAGAATCTTTAAATAGCAAAATTCATTTTAATTTAGAAACATTGATAATAATATAGCAACTTCTATTGGAAGTCAGTCGTGAAAATTTTTAAATAGTATTAGTCATTTTTGGTTACCTAATTGTATTATAAAATAGCAGCGTTTATTCAAGACAACAATTAGAATTTTCATTTATTATCAGTCTTTTTTAATTAGACAAACTGATTATGAAATAGAGAAGTTCGTTTTTAGCTTGTGATTAGAATGTTCGAGTAGTATACATTATTTGAAGTTTGCTAGTCGTTTTATAAAATAGCAGAGTTCATTCCAAGTCAGTCATTAGGACCTTCAAAAAGCATAAGTATTTTTTGAACAGCCAAACGGATTTTAAATAGCAGAGTTTATTTGCAGCTACTTGTAATAACCTTGAAGTAATATACATTACTTTTAAATCAGTTTATTGTATTAAAAATAACAGAGTTCATTTTGGATCAGTAATTAGGATCATCAAGTAGTATAAGTAACTTCAAATCAGCTAGACGAATTATAAAATACCAAAGTTTCATTAGAATCTTTAATTAGTCATTTTAAATTAGCCTAATGCATCAGTAAATAGAAAAGTTCATTTTTAGCTCGTGATTGGAATTTTTCAGTAATATACATTATTTCGAGTTCATGTAGTGAAAGTCATTAAAAATTAGAAATATTGATAATAAAACAGCAGCATTTATTAGAATTCAGTCATAAGAAATTTTAAATAGTATTTGTAATTTTAGGTCACCTTATTGTATTATAAAATAGCAGCGTTCATTCCAAGACAGTCATTAGAATCTTTAATGATTATCAGTCTTTTTTAATTAGCCAAACTAATTATGAAATAAAAAAGGTAATTTCAAGCTTTTAATTAGGATCTTTAAGTAGTATACATAATTTTGAGTTTGGTGATTTTATTATAAAATAGCAGAGCTCATTCCAAGTCAGTTATTAGGACCTTCAAGTATTATAAGTTATTTCGAATAAAAAAAAATGGATTAGAAAACAGCAGCGTTCATAGGAAGTCAGTCACAAAAAATTCCAAATAATAATAGTAATCTTAAGTCACCTGATTGTATCATAAAATAGCATAGGTAATTCCAAGTCAGCCATTAAAATCTATAAATAGGATCAGTTATTTTGGATTAGCCAAACTAATTATCAAATGAAAAGTTCATTTCCACCTTGTCATTAAAATTTTTCAGTATTATACATCATTTTAATTTCGCTAATTGTATTATGAAATAGCAATGTTTATTCTAAGTCAGTCATTGGGACCTTTAAGAAGCGGAAGTCATTTTAAATCAGGAATAATGATTATAATATAAAAACGTTCATTGGAAGTCAGTCGAGGAAAATTTTAAGTAGTATTAGTCATTTCAGGTTACCTAATTTTATTATAAAATAGCAGCATTTATTCTAAGTCAGTCAACAGAATCTTTGAATATCATCAGTCATTTTCAATTAGTCAAACTAATTGGCAAATAAAAAAGTTAATTTGCAGCTTACCATAAGAATTTTTGAGTAGCATACATCATTTCAAGTTTGCTGATCCTATTATAAAATAGCCGAGTTCATTTCAAGTCAGCCAATAGGACCTTCAACTAGTGGAAGTTATTTTGAATCAGAAACATGGATTATAAAATAGCGGCGTTCATTGAAAGTCAGTCACAAAAAATTTCAAGTAGTATAAGTCATTTTAGGTCACCAAATTGTATCATAAAATAGCAGAGTAAATTCCAAGTCAGTTATTAGAATCTTTAAACAGTATAAGTCATTTTCAATTAGCCAAACAGATTTTCAAATCGCAGACTTCATTTCCAGTTAGTAGTAAGAATAATAAGAACGATTCGACTAATCGCTCTGCGATTAGTCAAATCGATTTTGCTTTATACTCTCGATATTCTCAGAACGGATTCCTACCAGAAGACGAAATTCCTTTTCAACATGCATACGGAGGATTCGCTAATGCTGATTGCTTGACGTCGTATTATAGCGCAAGAGCCTGGTTAACCCGGTTATCTCGCAGGGTGTGCTTGAAGCTTTTGCCAGGATCCAAACATGTATCCTCTGTTCATCCGCGTACATGAGTGATATTATTTTATGAAAATAAAGAGGTCAACACTCTCGTCTCCCATCTTCCATTTCGCTCCTTTGTCTCGTTAGTCTTCACTAATGGTAAAGCATGATAAAATCCTGCAAAGTCGTTTGTACTTTCCGTCTGCCTTTATTTTCTTTTAAAAGTATGACATCCTGCCTTGATGAATTAAATTTTTTTTTAATTATCTGACTGTGTGATTTATAATATTCTTTTTACGGATTGCATACTATAGGCAAAAACATTGATTATAATTAATTATTTAAATAAATACACGCACGCAAAACGCACATTTACGCCTTTGGATTATTATTTCATTAGAATTTTCAGAATTTATATTATTTTATTAACAACTACGTTTGATACTATAAAATACTAAACGAAATAGTTTTGATCATATATTTTTACTTTCGAAAATTTTTAAAACAAATATTTAAGCTATAACCAAGTTTTATAATCATCTAACTTGTCTGTTTCCAAGTTACCTGACACTCTAGAATTTGAAATTTTTATTGTGATATTACAATTTTTGAGACACAGAAGGTTTCAAATTTCAAACATTTGAATAATTTAAAATCTGTTTAGAAATTAGAATTTTTAAATTGCTAATTTTACTTATTAACATTCAACCTTTTACGGCGTAGTAACAAAATAAAAACTCAAAAAACTGGAAAAAAAATTCTGCGATCATCTTCAAAAATCCAAACTCATTGAAAGTATTATTCATTCTTAAAATTTCTTCGAAGAATATTTTTTTAATGAAAAACAATTTTATTTTTAATACCTAGTTCGAAGATATTGTCATTTTTTAGGTTTGAATTTGCAAAAGTATTGTCTAAATTTGTCACTGTTTCAAATTTATTCTGGAGACATTTAATCCAAAATTATGCAATAACAAATCCTTTTGAAAAAAATTGTGCAACTTTAAACCCAAAATTTACTTCATTGACATTTTATTGATAAATATTAATTACAATACCTTGTCGGTGAAATGACAGTTTTTATCTACTAGTCTTTTTCAAATTATTTATATAAATAAGACAAAATTGGATCAAAAGCATTGCTGACTAATATGACAGGCTTTTAAAAGTTAAATTTGTTGAAAAACAATCAAATTAGTTTATAGATATATTGGAAAATCTTTTGTTGTTTTCACATGATATGGGAAGTGAAAATTCTATTTTAGTTTTATAGTATAATAATGTGAGAGTTTCTGATGTTAGTTGTCGCACACTATTCCTTTCCAAGTTTAATAGTTTTTTTTTACAAAAATGTTCATAACTCTTTTATTTGAAAATTTGTAAACAAAAAGTCTTTTCTATCCATGCATCAACTTCCAATTATGTTGGTAAAAAATGTTTTTCTGTTTACAACAGATTTTTTAAATATTACGAATGAGCATAACCTCTATACTCTTCAATAAAGTGTATTATTATTATGGGTTAATCGATTTGCATCGAATCAAGAAATCTTCACCGTTATTGCATCAATTTTAAATAACATCGATCAAGAAAATGTTACTATAAAATACCGTATTTTCAAATACTATGCATTATTATAGCTTTTGCACTCCTTAATGAACTGTGATAATTATAAAGGTCAATCGATTCGTCTTAAGTCGGCACATCTTTTCTCTTCTCACATTAACTTTGAATTATGTAAATGATGATATTTTTACTATAAAAATCGATTTTTAGTGTAATATAAATAGCTATAACTTTTTTACTCCTTGATAAAATGTATTATTACTATAGGTCAATCGATTCGCTTTAAACTAAGGAATCTTTTTGTTCTTGCATCAAAATTGAATTATGTTAAAGAAAAAAGGTTCACTATAAAAACCGTAATATCAAATTTCATGCATGACCATAGCTTTCTTACCCTTTGATGAAATGTAATGATACATAGGTCAATCGATTGGTCTCGCATCAAAACGTCTT